>ML732336.1:0-72112 GCA_009176345.1 Aspergillus leporis | reverse complement strand
GGGATTCAAAATTATGTCTTGAACTTGCTCGGTTGCAAGTGGAATAGATGGTCGAAACAGGCCTATCTAGGACCTTTGCAACTTCAGGGGCATTTACACCACCAAACCGGGCCCCTTCTATAAACCCTCGCTCACCTGGCTTCAGCTCGTAATTGCGTTTAATATTAGAGCTTAAAATCCCTAGAGCCTGTCGTTGAGCCATGGTTCTGGGGGGTTGAAAAAGTGGGGTGGTTCGACGCGTTCTTCCGCGCGCTCGGGAACTAGCTCTGATTACTCAGACTTTCCCTCGGGACTGTAATATCAGTATACCATTCTAAATATATAGCCGTTTGACTGCTCCTGATGAAAGGGTATCTTGCACCATAGTATTATTATTATTATTATTAATCAAGTTTAACGTCCATATCGAGCCGTTGGCTATGACAGACACATGTGCATAGGCAGTGGCCTAGGCCACTGCCTCTAGATTGTCCCTAGGGGCGCTATCAGCCCCTTCTATCATTTGTGTGTTCATTCTGATCCTTTTCCTCGCCCGAGCCGCCTATCTGCGCCAGAGCCTTTGGGCTATGCCACCATAGTATTATTCTGCAATACTCGTGCAAGCAAACCTTGGTATCTTCGGAAAGAAAGAAGACTCGAGTGTTTACTACCTTAAAAACCATCAAATATCCTATCTCATATATATAATTTGCTGACATCGAAATATACAGAAGGCGATAGAGGAAGCATAACCATACCCCTGACTAGGGTTTTGCCATTTTTAACGTGATTCTTGAGCCCCATTGTATCTCACCCTCAAAACAAGGCATCCATTATATACGCAAGGCGCACGAAAAACAAAATAACCTTCTCCAAACGATAATTACAAGGAAACCCCCTGACCGATATTAATGGACACCGACGACCCCTTCCGGCTCAAGCTCGATCGTGGACTGGCGCTGCACGCACGTCGAGTTGCGATAACTATCATACTCGCAGTTCATCTCGAAGGATCCGACGTAGGTGACCTGTATCCTGCCGTTCGGACTGAGCATAGCCAAACCATTAGTTATCGCCCGAGTCTTGCAAAAATTCAATGATTTGAGGCGATGAAACGAAGGGAAAGAAAAGACACGAAAAACGCTTCTTTCCTACGACTTACCATACAAAGTTTGGCTCGACATAACTGAGTGTCCCCTCCGTGCCATTTACCGTGAGGAAAAACCGTCTCCCAGAAGACCGGCAGTTAAATGGGCCCCCCGGGATGGCCCGTGCAGGCACACTACCAGGATCCGATGCACCGCAGGTCAGTGTGTCATTGTATGTTGGGGAGGGCTGATAGAAGGTCGCTTGAACAGTGTCGGGAGGGCCGCAACCAGGGCCACCATGAAGGCCGGTCGGAAGGCAGCCACCGTCATCACACCCGCAATTGTGAGTGCTGTTATGCCACGAGAACTTCGTGATAAGGGCTGGAAGTATTGCGCAGTCATCCGTGCCTTGGCTGAAGGAAGGTTGCGACACCAATAAAAGGGTGGTTAGGAAAAGGAGTACAGGACTTGGGAACTGCATCTTGAATTGGAAGGATGATTAGTGCTTTGTAGTGTTGTAGATTCAGTTTGGTGAGTGTTTTGCTGGGAGATGGTCGATATATATAGGTAGAGTTTTCAAAGTCCTGCTCAGATCTTGTCTTTCATCTTCGATTGTTTTGCTTGCTTCGCAAGACAGGCCTACCCATTGTGGCTGCGAGTCAACGCAGATCTTTTACCTGACCTACCATGAAATTATGGTGTCTTATTACATCTGTCGTATCGCCGTTGCAATTGGCGATGTCTTGGCAATGTCTTGCAGATGTCTAGGGGCCAACGACGATCAGATGGCTTAACAGCCCTGTCATGACTTTGTGGCGAGTGAATCCCCGCAGATGCAGGTACTCAGCTGGTGTCACCTCAGCTGAACATTTTTGGGGCGTTCTACTGCTTAGTGCTTACTAGAGAGTAGCTGCCAAGTTACATCCAAGCATGTGGAGAAGTGGATACAAGATGCGGTCGGAACGTATGCAAGGTGTTATTGGCATAAGATAGATAGGTGCTTTGAAACTACCGGTAATACGCTAGTTGGCTTGGCTCATATATTCACGAACATATTATGAACTCAAGTACCCGTACACACTCGGTAACCCTATCCATGAACGGAGCACAATGACTGCTCGCCATTTCCGTCACAATCCACTGCTGACCTGCACCCGACGTCATGCCATATTGCGCGACCTTCGGAACAGCTTGGTCGTCGGTGGAAACAATAAATGCCAATCGCCCTGTAAACGAGGGGTCGGACCAAGCCAGGAAGGGCTGAGCTGAAAGAAATGCAAGGCTTGCATGCGGTTTGATGACCCTTGTCATCATTAGCGCCTGTTCATCGCTGACACCCGCAGCGAAGATCTTTTCCGGCGCATCGGGAAGGTTGAGGTTGGCGGATGGCTGTTTCTTAAATCAGCTTGGTTGGATAATAATGATTCAATATGCCAACTGACCTGGTCCAAAGAATCCACGATGTACAAGCCACACTTGGGTTGCTGAGTTTGTTGGGATGGTAAGACAGCCAGGATTTGACAAGCCAACAGTCCTAGTAAGCGAAATCTTCGCGATGTCACTCAAGTCTTCTGTATATAGTCTCTGCACTCTGTTCAAGATGACTAGTTCTGTATCAATGATCTCGATCCTGGTAAGAGTGAGATTTTGTTTCTATTTTGATGGCATCCATGACTCTGTGATCTGATATATAGCATTGGTACACCGTAGGCCCTGCAATGCCCATGGATAGAATAAAGACTATGTGACACTTATAAGGCGCGACTATTTGGCACTCGTTAGTCATTCGGGCTTCTTTAACGAAGAGGCTGAGGGAAATCTCTGTCCGTATACCATTACCCATAGATCGCTAGCATACATCCCAGAATACGAGCAGTCGCAACTACTTAATGATTGGCCATTCCGCTTATAAGTGGGAACCCTGTATCTCTTTCTTATCCAACCAAGAAAGCTGTGCCACCTGATGACCCGCAGCGACTAGATCCATATTGTGGTCTAACAAGAGTGACCCGATATCCAATCGCCCATTCTCAATGTGTTTCACATCCGTTCGAAGATAAAGCCAGCGAATGCCTTCGTCCGGGAGTCTCTTTTTGATCTCGGTCGACAAAGTCAAGGTGATGTTGAGCGAATCCGTTAGCTTCAAGGACCCGTCGTCCTCTACTTCCCTCCAGTTCGGCTTGCCCTCTTTTCGAGCTTTCTTCTGTGCCTTACCATGTCGAATTATTCCCGAAGCACCGGTCTGTGAGGCGGTGGGCCCTGTCACAAATTGATCATGGACATTGACATTCATCTCAAAGGCAAATTGAATCATATCGTTCGTCCATCGCGCTTCCTCAACTCCTTGTGCTCGAGGGCGCCGGGACCCCAAGGGCTCATAGTCCCAGCCTGGTGCTATCCATTGGTCGACATAGGATGACTCAGATGGCCAGTCGACAGGGATAAACATTCGCGCATACGAATGACTCCTGCGTGCGCCATTTCGATAGAATGGTGCATGGTAACAGATCCAATTTGGGTCACTTTCTGTCTCGAGCTTTGCTAAATCCACTCGACGCGCCGGGGGGGATGGACGCCATCCGGTTGATACGGTTAGACCCGGACTATTGAAATCAGAGATTCTAGCCGAAATATGTCAGTGGTAAATAAATAAATATATTCATACTGCTTCTGTCAAAGCCAACGATGTGACGCACAGGAGGTGCATGGAGGCACAAATCTTGGGTTTCCCTCCCTGAAACAGCTCCACGCGCATCGATGTCCCTGCTTTCCCAATATTGATCACATAGGCCTGCAGTCTGACCTTACCCTTACCCGGGAATATTGGGCGATAGAACTGGGTGTATGTCGACCAGATGTGAGTCTGACCATATAACCGCACTTGGTGGGACGCGTAGGAAACAGCAAACTTCCCCATCACCGACGCTACAAAGCCACCACAACTGACTAGGATAATTGTTTAGTACCGGTAAGCGACTATTCTTTAAGGAGGTATCATACACACCAGATCCAAAAGAGATGTCTTCAGGAAGCTGTAGATAGCATTGGTTCGAGCTGACCGCCGGTAGGTCCAGCGCTTCAGGCAAACTGGATTGTACGATAGCCGACATCTTGCTCCAGTGAGTAAGTTCCAGGGACCGAAATGAGAAGGGAAGACAGTAGTGGATACACCGACAGATAATTGCTGAGTGATTCTGAAAGTGTTAAATAAATTCAAGGTAAGACGCATGCCCTTGCAGCGTAAACCTAGAGTGGTAGGTGGCGGCCACGGGTAAACAGGGAGGGTAAAAGCCACCGACGAGTGTTGATTGATTTAAGCTTTCAACCTACCTGCCCAAGTCAATAAAATCAAGTTCTCATTTATGTCAATCCTATGGCATTGGCTTTGATTGCTCTTCGAAGACATATTACTGTTAGTTGAAACCTCTAGAACCTCTAGCCCTAGTTGTCGCCGCTTTTATGGTCTCTAATGTCACAAACTCTCATAGCTATTTGGACACGTGCCGGGAAATGCTTTTTCTCTTCTCATGGCCCTATTCCCGCAGTGTATACAAATTAAGCAACACCCTTCGCATAGGGTGGCCAGATATACCTGGGTATATATAAATAGCTGATAGTTTGAGTCTTCGACTTGCGCCTGGGAACATTCTCTGAAGTGGTTTGGTATATTTGGGAAGGGCAGTAAGAAAGAACAGTTACTGCTTGAGCATGCATCCTTTGTATAGTACCCATTGGCATAGCAGTAGTCTTTGATCCGATCCTAGGTGCTGTGTGATACTTAAAACCTCCTCTTGCGGATCACCCACTAATGGTTGCTCGCCAAGAGCCGTTGTAACATTCACCTGTCCTGTAGCAGGGAGCCTCGTGTTTTCTTTGCCAACAGGAATGCTAAACCGTATCTCGGAACTAAAACTTGGTCTGTAACGGCAATTGACGTCGCCACTCACGCGGACGATCTTGCACATTCGATTCTGGCTCTCAAGAAGTGTGTTTAAGGAACGGGTCGGCAGAAAACTCAGCCATGGGACTTGCGGCGACAAGGAAGGCAGAAGCCCTGTAAGAGTAGAGCTAGTGTTCATATGATGTTTTCTATGTTGCAGGTCCTTGAGGGACCTCAATGAGATCAAGCTGAGGGATAATCAACACTCCAGTGGTCTATCTATCTCTACTGTTGTATAGAGACCTCATTTGAGACCAGCTGTTCACGAACAGTATTGCTAACAGTTACTGATACATGCAAGGCAATCTTCTGCCCGCCGTACGGCCTGTAGCAACCGCATAGGACCGTAGTGCCAAGGAAACGGACTACTCAGAAATTGTGAGTAGGCGAAGGCGTGCACGATTTCGCTGTTCAAAAATATATATTGGAAATATCTAGCTTCTATGACTCAGGTGTAGCCGTAGTGTATCTCTCAAGTCGCTTCCAGAATCTTGAGAAATATTTCTCCAATCCAGCCGACATGCTGATCTGGCCGGCAAACAACTAAACAACCTCTTCGCTTGTCTATACCATACTGCTCATATGCCTCACCGGTATTTCCATAATACAAGGGGTCATCCGCGAAAACCTTCGCAAAGTCGTCAAACCGATGAAACCCGTCTGGCAGGTCTAACAGGTCAACCGAGGACCTTGGACTCGAATGAATCAACAGGCCCTCCAATGGTAAACAATCCTTTTTTAACTTTGTAGTAAAATGTTGTAATCATTGACTGAAACTATTCGCAAAGAGGGACAGACGATCTAGACCGTCAGGGTGGTGCAAATCTCCAGAGAAGACGAGTAGTCGCCAGCAGCCATTGCTGCTCAGTTTCTTCGATAGATGGACTGGACACCTATCTGCCTGACCCACCACTACATAGGATGATAGGTGTCCAGAATTGTCGGATGCACATCTCCAGTAATAACTGGACCGAGCTTTTATACTAGATTGTATGTATCCTGCATGGAGATATTCATGCCTTGCCCTCCTTTAGGAGAGTGGTTATGCGCTGCGTCACCAGCAAAGAATATACTAAGAGCTGTGGATTAGACTTTAGGTACTGGAACCTCAGCAGACATATTGCTCACCGGTCATTCCGGTATTGTTTGATCAGGCGCCGCCCTATCTACTCAAAACGTCAGATACTCATATCTCTCAGCTGCCGACAGGCCAATTTACCAGATACATAGACCACCAGTCACAATGCTTGCAGGCCAAGCTGTATGGTCTTAGCATTTTCTGCGCAGTCTCGACCAGAGCCTCTGATGATTCTTCCGACTTCTTGGGTGCGTCCTGCGCCAACCCTTTGCCGCCATTCATACGGAATTCTCTCTCGGTATCGCCATCATACCCCCACCGTCGCTGGATCGTATCGCGCACGAATTTCGAAAGTCAGCTGCGATGTTGTCAGTGAACACGCTCTAGTGAGCCATCAAGATATTGCATACGAAAATCTGCGCTTGGGACGAGGTCCATCACTCCCCATTCCGACTCTGTATTCCACACGTCGAAAGGAACTTGCAGTTGCTTTTGAGTCCAGCTGTGTGCCCTGTCGCAAGCGATACTATATCGCGCATGTATAACTTCTGTATCGTCGGACTGATGGTCTATCTCGGCTTCAGCGTCATAAACCGAGGTAATTGGCGTACGATTCGAGTCTCGAATGCTCCACTCACCTTTTCCGTTAACTGATACCACCCCACCCGCACAAGAACCGGGGATTCGTCATCACGACTCGGCACGCAACGAGTACGAGGCTCTAAGCCATCGGCCTTCCTACTTCTCTCCACATGTACACGCTTCATGCGGTCCAGATAGTCTATCAGTATTTCATAGTCATCAACATCAGTAGAAAGAATATGTCTGACTAATTATCCAAGTCCCTAGTAACCTCCTTCGCCGTCTCATCTGGACTACAAACTAGCCGGTCCATATCATCTCCCCGTAGCTGCGTAGCTGAGTGTTAATGCTGCATACCCGTAAAGCAACCATATCCCAAAGCTTTGCCGTTGTAATCACCGCTGTGTTGGGTCTAATCGATTCCTTGGTCAATCACGATCTCCTTCTCATACTGAATTGTGAAACATCATAATAGCAAGTTATGACAACTAGATTATTATGCCCTTTCTAGGCTTGTGTACATAATGCTAAATTTACACTCCCTAGCATAACATTTCGCTTGCGTGGAAGTACCCAGATTAGGGTTTCCTGGATCATGCTTCTGGGAGGCAACGCAATTCTCAGAACACGCTTCGAGATGAACTCCGTCCCTTTGCAATAGGACCCAAGGCTCATGTATAGATAAGCTTATTGCCGAGATCGAAGTTATACTAGCTTATTACAGCTATATGCATCTCCTTATTGTTGTGGCGCAGACAGGTGGTACATATTACGCTTTATCTCCCGATCCTGAACCTGATTTTAAAGGTAAGCAATCCTGCCCAGTTTTCTAGTGAGCCGCAAGCAGGGTGGTAATTGCGGGTCAAAGGTAGCTATGTCAGGCAGATAGGAATCCCTCTCGCATTGGCAAAAAGCATCCTTCAACGGTCAATCTTGAAACTCCAGTTCATCATACCTAGATCCAAAACCACACAATATTAAAATTGTTTGTGTGAAATAGCTAAAGTCCTGATATATAGACTACAATACATAGCATAGTCATCTGGAGATATAACAGGGCATGAGATTGGGTCGGGATATATAGTGACATGCTGAGTTGGGTGATTAGTTCTTCTCATTACCTGCTCACCACTCGCAATCTAAGTGTCATTCTAGAATGTCATCCGATCTAGATGAGGCTGGGAGGGTATCAAGGACCAATGATGGGCGATATTTTCCACGCTCAGATATATTGTTTTCTAGGTATTATTTCGCTACTGGGCTTCGTGCTTGCGTTGATCATATCGCCTCACAATCTTACTGGACTTCCATCTTATTCGGTCGACTGGACTGTACTGTGGCTGAACTACAAGGCAGGGTCTTTAAAAGATTTCCCTACGGTGTCTAGACCTGTGGACGAAGAGTACAATGAGTGCCGTTTTGATTGAGATGTACCCAGGTTCGGCTGCACTTCTCACGATGGAGGACTAATACTGTGTCTTCATCCAAGTGTTCCCAAAAACCCTCTCCATATACAGTTTATGTAAGCTTGTTGAAAGACGGAGCAGTGTTGTGGTATATGGACATGTCCAGAGGAACTCCAGAACCGGGATGGCCGGTTTATTGAACATTTGAGCACTCCGGAGTCCTTCAAAGATCGATAATGAGAGAGGGACCTAATAACCTATATTGATTCATTTATTTGTTAGTAGACATATTCCATGATACTTCCGGGCATATTTCTAGAATTGGGCGATCGGCCCAGCTTCGTCTGATATGCCGTTACTTTATGTAGACGCCAACCAGGCTTCCCAGAACACATTTACAATGATATTTATTCTTGTCCCTGTTTTAGATGTGAGTTCCTGAGCTTGACCGCTGAAGCTTATCTCCTAGAATCAGCCCATTCCCAGTCTTTTAGTGCCCGTCTAGAGGACCGGGTGCGGATACATCCTCAGGTCCATATACAGGGTTCCACAGCTACAACCCATGGATGTTGTGCCTTCTTATACCCTTTCTCCCAGAATAGAATTCTTCGTCCTATCTAGTCGTTTCTTTTGTGCCTCAGACTAACAAACTACTACCCGTATAAGCTGCCCGATACAAAACACCATGGGCTAGATGCATCGTCTAACATAGGATCGTCAAAACTTAAGAAATGGGCACGATAATTTAGGCATGGAATCTAAACAGCACTATCACAATACCGACAGATGTAATGAAGTTGCCTAGGCAAGCACGATGCATATGTGGCGACCCCAAGCATAAGGTTCCTTGGGGTGAAGTGTAGGACTTGCGCTTTCGTCATCGTTTAAAAGATGAGTGATCAATAAACTACCTCTGGCATTTCTGATTACATGCTATATCCGGCCACCTAACCATCGGGATTTTCACATCATAATCAAGCACTGTCGCTCCTATCTCACAACATCCGGCACGATACTCCTTAAACCCTAGCTAGTAAAAACCTTCCACCATTAGAACGTCAGCAAACCGTCGATCGTCCGTATTTTGACGTTGTTGTCGTATCCTATTCCTATTACGGAAATAATCTTGTTAGAGAATGTCTCTGTTCAGTATCGAATGGATCTGGAGTGGATCCTGAAACAATCTCCGACGACCCACACATGTTGAGGGTTTATATACCCCATATTCTCACCTCAACATGTCACGATCATCATTCTTTTTTGCCAATTTTCCCTTTGTTCGCACTGTCCGATAACAATGCGCTCCATTCACGCAGTCTTCCCGCTTACCCTGGCGCTGCGCGCCTCAGCCCTTTACGAAGACTGGCACTTCGGAAACATGTTCGCTATCGGTCCAGCAAGTAACAACGCTCAAATCACCAAGGCTACCTATTCTCTCACTCCTCCGCCTGTGCCCTGCGGTAGTACCCAAGAGAATGCCAATGATGCTCCGTGGCTGTCGATCTGGATCGGTATCTCCGCCTCCATGTCTGATCAGGCTGCGGATTTGTTCCAGCCTTTGCTGAATTGGTCGCCGGACCAGGAGTCCCAGTGCGTGCAGCCCGAATGTCCTAGTCGGGGAGAGCAGTGTTCATTGAGCATTACACGCTAACTGATGTTAGAGCTTGCCCAGCTACGGCTGAGGAGTGGTGTGTTGCAACTAGTACTTACCATTTGTGTACGTTGCTCCTATAAGTACCGAAATTGCCCGAAAGTACTAACATGTATGCGCGATAGCCGGCCAAGTGCAGCAGCCGTATATAACTGTGCCCAACAACTCGCCGCTTGACTTTACCAGTATGTTCCAATTGATACGGTCCTCATTGCTCGAATTCCCTGAGCAGCGGACTAATCAGCACAGTAACCTCCGACTCGTCCACCAACAAGATCACACAACAAGTCTTCATGAACGGAAAGCAAATCTCTGAGCAATTTGATGGTGAGCCCCTTCGCAACTAGATCTGCGCTACTCTCTGGAACGCTAACATTGCCGAAGACAAATCCATCAACCCTACCTACCTCTACTCCAGCAACGAATGCTACCTAAACACTTGCGGTACCGTCAACGGCTATAGCTGGAGCAACCTCACCATCCACCTCAGCGAGGCCGATCACAGCTTCGGCGAGACTCTGAAACTATGGAACGCCACCTCGAGCGGCTTGACGACATCTGATAAGGGCAAGACTTGGTATGCTGAGTTGATCAAGATCGAGGAGGATCATTTCTACACGGATGGAAGCCAAAAGAAGTGCTCTTCTTAGATGATCCGATCTTATTGTACCCTGTGGTGGAGGTATTTATAGATATAATCATGGCTATGCTGAGCAGAGATATATCCTATTGATAAAATAGTCAAAGGAAAATATCCCGAAATACAAAAGCTCTTGAAATTCCTGTGGTTGCAGTAAACGTAATGACACGAAGTGCTTAGAGATAGCTCAAGAACATCGTGAACTATCCACACAGCGACTAGCATAACTCAACCCATGCCCATACTTTAAAAACAGGGTTTCGTGTGTCAAATGGCACATCCTCCATTTGCGCTTGCACAGCCTCCATTGAGCTAGGCAAATCAAATGGCAGCTTACCCTCTGGCCGGCTGACTCCAAATACAACATCCAGAAAAGCATTACTATCACTCCCGTAATTCGCACAGGCGGCCATGGCCTGCTCGATAACCTCTGGAATTACCGCAGGCCGGTCCATAGCAATATCGACGATAGTCGGCACGGTCGGATATATTTTAGCCTGACGGGCTTTCTCCGTCTCGTCAAATGCGAGCGAGCCCGCATGGTACTGAGCTTCAAACCCACCGGGACGATGCTCGTAAGGGGCATTATACCGGATAAGGGCGTAATCAGCTTCCTCGGGTGTGTCGACGACGGTATAGTTCCATGCCTCTATGAAAGTGGTGTCGAAACCTTCAATATAGAACTTCGTACTTTCGTCAAGATGCTTGAGCGGGAGAATATCCCTGGTATTGCTGAGAAGGGTGTACGATCTCCGCTGGGCCTCCCTGCCTAGACGGACAAAGTAGTCATTTCCCACAATGCGAGAAGCGGCCTCCGGGTCAACGAAAGGATTTTCAAAAAGGCCGAGGATAAACTTCTCTCTCAAAAGGCGACGGACGGAAACATCGATACGATCCTCGGAGACAAGATCTTCTTGTACGAGTTGAACAATGAGTTCTGGGCGTTGTTCACCTCCAAACTGGTCACAGCCGGCTTCGAGGATTCTTGTTGCCCTCTCAAGCTCAGTGAGGGACTCAACGCCCCAGGCTCTAGCAGGCATATTTTGTCCCGCTATGACACTGTCTGTAATGAGCCCCCAGTCCGTCAACACTATACCTTCAAATCCAAGCTCGCCCCGTAGAAGGTCGGTCACAATCTCTTTGTTGAACGAGAAGCCGACGGGGTTGTACTCTGTGCCAATGGGTCGGGAGTAGTACGGCATAACTTCAGTGGCATCAGCAGCAATGGCTGCCTTGAAAGGAATCAAATGTTCTTGGAGGTTTCTACCAGGATATGTTTGATTCTTGCCATAGGCGAAGTGAGAGTCCTCGCCGTTTTCCATGGGGCCGCCCCCAGGAAAGTGCTTGGTGACTGTCTTAACAGAGTAAGAACCAAGTGTATCCCCTTGAAAGCCCTTGATATATTCTGTGATTAGCTTGCTAGTCAGCGTGCTATTTTCTCCCCAAGTGTTGCCGATACGGGCCCAGCGCGGCTCGGTCGAGAGATCAACTTGCGGGTGAAGCGCAGCACGTAGCCCAAGAGCCATGTACTCTTCCCTCGCGACCTCGCCAAACTTTCTTACCAGGTAGGGGTCACGAAGTGCAGCAAGGCCAAGTGACTCTGGCCATTGTGAGAAAACCCCGGCTTTGAAGCCGGTACCAACGTTTTCTGTGAAAGCATGGCGGGGGTCAGACGACACCGTGACTGGAATGCCAAGCTTGGTTTGTAATGCTCGTTCCTGGACGCGGTTCACAAACTCGGCTGTCTCTTTGGCATCTGTGATATCGCCGGCAAGGTTGAAGTGCGTCATATGCTTTTCGCCAATCATGCTACTGGTACTTTTGCCGCTTCCCTCGTCATCGAGAGGACCCTGATACATCATGGTATGGAAGAGCTGGCCGGCTTTTTCCTCGATAGTCATGCGGGCTAGGAGATCGCTGACGCGCTCGTCTATACAATACGAGGCATTCTTGTAGATGGGAAGGCTGTCGTTGCGGCGTGACAGTTGGTGGTATACATGCTTGTATCCATTGGTAGCTAATGCAAGACACCCCGAGCCTAGCACTGCTAGGGAAAGGGCTCCAGAGTCAATACGCATGATGTATAGGACTGTATATTAAAGGGTTCATAGGTCACTGGCCGTAGCAGCAAGTGGTTGGATTGCTGTGGCGGAAAGATATTTATCTATTAATACCAGTGCCTCACCAAAGGGCATAAGAGAACTCTTGCTACGATGAGTTACTCCCTCATGGAATTAGCTTTGGAGACTTGGCCCCGTCTTCAAATCCGCAGAGATGCCTCATGACCTACTCTGCCAAGGCAACGGCAGATACTATCGGCATGGACTTCCAGCAAGAGCTTTCCGCCTACTTAAACGCGATCGCCTCAAACTCGACCGTTCGTAAATCTTTTTGCAGGTGATGCTTTCCACACCAATCCGCGGGCCGAAACGCTTTACCAATGGCATGATATCTTTGTAGCCTTCAGCAGCGAATGTGTATGAACACTGATCTCATTGTCCCTGGCCGGTGTCAACGTAACATTGAGCCGGCAATCCTGGTGGGACATTGAAAGTTTGCAAAGAAAGTTAGTCCCCGGTTGAACTGCTGGGCGACAATTACCGACTCAACAGCTATCCGGGGTCTCCGCCGAAGTGATAGTCCTCTCCACATAGCTAGTCTGGTGGAGCCGACTTGGCTTTATGGGGATGTTACATGGTTTACAGTCCCTCGTACGCGGAGGTTCATGCGCATTTCGTTGCGAAAACCAGGATCTTGCATGGGGAAGAAGACTTGGGGATTTTGACTCTCGAAGGCCAGCGGATCTAACATAAAGCTCTGCTAATTCGTGGATGACCTCATGCAGTTTTCAACACAAGGTTAAGCATTTTGAGCGGAATAGTGCCTAGCACCAGCACAGCACACTCATACGTGTGCTTTCCAAGTGGATACAGTAATGGGGTGGTGGGTGTGCTGCTACCAGAAAATGCCTTGGCACACCACCCCGTAGATTTTCCGACGTTTTTGGTTAAGTAGGATATGATCATCGCTTTAGCAGTAAATGCACATCCATACTGAGCTGCTATATGCAATATACCTCAAGTATTCGGATCTTCTTCGTAGTTTGCTGTCATATTTCGACGGAGTCATAGCCTTGCTCATCCCCCGGCTTCTTTCAAATGACGAGCAGGATAGAGGAGACATCGTGCGAACACAAGCAAGCTGGTATATGAATCAAGAGTGGCGAAGGGATAAGACAAAAGAGTATGGCACGAGCTCTCCGGTAGCTGCCTCATAAGTAGTTGCTTGCTTCATTGGAGAAGTTCGTTGTGTACGGTGTGTCATTCTATCAGGTCACGGTTTGAACCAAGTACCAAACCAATGCCTTTAATCTCCATAGGAAGGTAATGTCCATTCATCTCCGATTAGAATCGAATAGCCTCATATAGAGTCGAAGTCCAGACTGAGACAATGCAGGTACACAGAAAAGTAAAAGCTTTAGTATACTTCCTCAGGAGCGCACCGGTCAGTGGTAGCTGACTGAAGTCCGCAAATCGCGGATGAATACTTCTTTCCATTTACTCCGCTCATAATCGGCCTTTACCCTAGTTACCATACAATTGATACGTCAACAGCTCCGTCACCACTAAACCCATCATAACGCATGAGTGCTTGAGAGTACTATCGGCCCTCGTGAAGGCATATAAAGCTGAGGTTGGCATTCAACCAGTTGATGAAATGCTAATGGCAACTTCGCCACATTCCACTTGTCCCAGGCTAATGTGCGAGGTTCTCTTTCATACAACTTCTAGAACCGCGATAAGACAACCAGAACTTGATCCAAGCGCTCTAGGATAGAATTTCTATTGTTATCGATGTGTTTGTCGCTATTTGGACTAGTATTTAATTGACAGATTATTTCTTTCTATCACCCTGCAAACTACACATCAAACAGCCTCTTGTCCTTGCAAACCCCACTTCAGTCGAGCAACACCCCCCTGCCCGACCAACCACACCTCACGATAACCACCAGCATCGGTCCAAACAAAATTATTGACCGTAAAGTTCGTCTGCACCCGTACAATCATATCCCCGTATTCATCCATCACGCTTAATCCATTCCCGGTTGCCGTCACGACGTATCCATTACGCGCAACCTTAAGCCCATCCGGGACAGACCCAATCGCATCATAATAAATGGGCCGCTTATTAACGATAGCACGACCGCCGTCAACGAGATCGAACTTGTAAATCGCTCGTTTTCCCGTACCATTGTAGAGTATGCCCGCCTTTCCGGGGCTAGCGACATCGAGTGAGATCGGCGCCGAGAAACCCGCAGCCTCTGTATCGGTGATGTAGATGTGTCGACGGTCGGGGCTGAGCGCGATTCCATTCGGAGAGCGCATCTCGTCGTTGGCGATAACTGTCAACCCCGTTGTGGGGTCGAATCGGTATGTAGCTGATTTTAGCTGAGGAGGGATATCAGAGAGGCCGAGCCACCAGGAGTAATAAGGGACGGTGAACCAGACAAAACCGGTTCCTGGGTCGATGATAAGATCATCGCAGTCGGTGAAGGTCAGACCGTAGTAGTTGTTGAGGAGGGTTGTAGACTTATTGGTTGCCGGGTCCAGGGTCACAATTCCGGGTCGTTGTTCACCACGACCGGAGATGGACTCGTTACTTCCTGCTACAGAGTAGTAGATCGTGCGGTTGTGGTAGAATCCGCCGTTGGGGGCATAAATGGGTGGGTCGGCGAGAAATTCGGAGAGCGTAGGCGGAGTTTGATTTAAGTCGATAATGTATTGTGGTAAACTCGTTGAAAGTTGGGAAAAGTAGATCCGATTGAGTCCTGGAACAAAGACAGGTGACTCATGTAAGATGTGTGGACTTACTGAGAACATAAATTCAATGCTGGGGGAATCTCCTAGGACGAGTTTTGCGCGGGTCTCGTCGAAGACGATAAAGTCTGCCGTTGATACTCTTTGCCATGAAGCATCTCCCGGTACCTCGGTGTCGCCGTAAGTGGGTACGACCGTGCCATTGGGTGACGCACGGTAGAAGGGATATGGAAGGTTAGCGGTGTACTGGTTTAGGCAGACCACTCCATATGCGATACACGAGCGGACTATCGAATGCTTTGTAGCTGATGGGGTAGGTACGAGTGTTGTCGTTTGATGGGGGAGTATACTGGCTGCGCTGGCCAGAGCGATGGCCGGTGCCAGGGCGAGGATATGTTTCATCATGGCCAAGCGCTCCAAGTGTACCAGTGGGTGAACGTGCAAGCGGCCAGCATAAAATTGCTTCCATGAATGATGGATATCCTCCCACAACGTGACTCGCTTCAGCTTTATAGCGGCTTGGATTCTAGGATTTGAACATATCGGAGTTGAATGGACGACGACCCTGCATTAGGGTAGAATTAGCTTTCCAGTGGGCTCCCAACATATTAATCTAGTCCTTAACTTTTTCTACCATTGTTATTTGTTACATCTGTTAGATCAAAAACCGGGATGTAGGGCTATGTGGGTCTCATGCAACTAGCTTGCCTTTTATGGCCGTTATACATAAGATCATCACCTTAGTAGACCCTACACCACTTGATCTTCACTTTGTTGCATAACCATATCTTCGACATTAATGCACCGTCGTTTCATTATATACACTGGTATCACATTGTAGTACAAGGTGTCAGCCACTGTGGCCCATTCTCCACAAGACTGACGCTCCATATGAATCTCTATATTTTGAGGCCTGAGGCATCTAGAATTCCACCTTATCTATTGGCTCGGAGTTCAATGGTCTGTGGATCCTCAAATGTGGAAACCAACTACCATACGTGCAATTCTCTCCGACTCGTGCAGGTACACAGTGGGCCCGAAGATTTCTGCTTTAAATTTTAGGAGTAACTCTGGGTGACGATGGAATAGACATGGCTGTGCGACCTGTTTGGGTCAATAGTCATGGCCATTCTATATTAAGCCGTCGCCGCTTTAGTAACCCACATGATGTATGTCCTAGCCTTCCACTTAGGCCTGCAATTTGGTACACAGGCTCGAGCTACAATCCTATTGAAGCCAATGAACATTCTCCCGAAATGTTAATCCCTACATCTACACCCGGCTTTAGCAAGATAAAAGGTAGAGATCAATACACGCTTCTTCTTCAAAGTGCCGAAGCAACCTACAATCACGTATACATTGGTTTTCTCCCGGAGGCTGTTCCCTCTTGAAAGCCAACACGGCAGCCGCAGTTCATAATGGAAAGAAAAGCCAGGGCGGGAAGCAACAGGCGATGAAATTTCCAGGCCCGATTTGAGGAGTTCTAGTACACCGCGTTATATGGATGCGACGTTCAGCAAAGGAGCTTTCCGGTGTGCGCAGAAAGTTCGTATTCCTGTTAGCAATAAAGGCTGATATGTTCTGTAGGCTCCTTATATTTACCAAAATGTAGCCAATCATAAAGTAATATGAGTATATGAAAAGGTGATCACTCACAGGACACATCGATTCAATGGGCGAAACCTGTAATTCCCTGCCTGGAGATTCCATTTTTTTCGAATCTTATGAAAAGTCCCTCTTATGGCCATAGACCACATTGCGTTATTTGGTACATGTTTTTCAGAAGCAGCCTTGGTCACATACAGGTGAGGCATCCGTCTGTGAGGGAGCAACAATGCTAAAGTTCTATTGTGGGAACATGAACAACATGGACGGAGCCCGGATCTGCCGGCGGATCTATATATCCATGTCGGCGGCTTTACAACCATTTGCTTTGTCGATATCACCAGCCAACAATGCCATCTGACCACTCTAATTTTTAGTTCTACCCGTCTCACCGTCGAATTTTAGGAACAGACAGTAAAAGTACTCGAAAGTGTACTAATCAATGTCTTGATCCTGCTCAGTATAGCGCTTTATATGACTATTTAGGTCGGCTTGATGATCTGGGCGCTCCACCAATCGCTCCGCTTAAACGAAATGCTGCAAATGCTATCCTCGAGCGGTCCCATACTGATCCTTCTACACCACCACCACAAGTCTCAAAAAACTGGCCATATCACTTCCTTCGGCAGACAGATCGTTATATAAAAAGCAAACGACGTGTTATTGATGTGGATCGCAAGAAAGCCGAAAATTCAGCTACAGTCATGCTGTAGTACAACTATTTTCCGCTTGAATTTGAAATATACGGTATTCATGATGAGGATATCTGGAATTTTGATGAAACCGGCTTTCGTATAGGCCAGGGTCATACGGAGACTATCTTTACGCAGTATGCTGAGCGGAATAATGACATTTCAAGCGCGTCAGAGCGTACGCTTGTAAGCTCTATAGAATGCGTCAATATCGTTGGAGATTCTATTCCATCAATATTGGTTCTACCAGGCAAAGTTTATCTGGAGGATTGGTTTACTACTACAAAACTACCAGATGAATATATCCTTGAAGTGTCCGACTCAGGATACTCAAATGAAAGGATTGCATACAGCTGGATTCTTCATTTCAACTACTGTACAGCCTCAAGGCGGCGAGGTGCTTATCGGCTTATTCTTATGGATAACCATAATTCGCATCTTACCATTGAGTTTGTACAGTATTGTGAAGAATATAATATTCTACTTCTTCCCATTCTACCTCATCTAACTCACTGGCTTCGACCCCTTGATTCAGTACCATTTCAACAACTAAAGGGGGCTCACAGTGCCAAGGTCAATGAGTCCTCTCGATTTCGTGGCGAGCATTATAAGAAAGTTGAATTTCTATATGATATTCCTGGCATACGTGATAAAGCACTCACACCCCCGACGATCAAAGCAGGCTGGCGAGAAACAGGCATTCGGCCGTTCAATCCTAGCCTTGTTCTGCAGAAAATGGGATCAGACAGATGATCAGAATATATTGCGGAGATATGACGGGAGTTGAGGAATTTGAAGAGCTTTCTACGTCTCATGCCACTACTACCACCACCACTACTAGTAGTAGGAGGAGGAGGAGCAATAGTTATAAAACACCATCTCCACCGCTTGAATCGATTACCAAAACACCTACAACTCTACGTTCAATACGTCAGGAAGTCACTATAGTACGCAGCTCTAGAGTAAAACTTTCTCCTACTATAGATCGTCTTCTACGTGGCGCTTTACATAATGCAGAGAAAGGTGCCTTGGCCTCAGCCGCTCTGGTTAGAATGATGGGAGGGAGAAGTCGACCTTCTAATTCATCGAGATCTAAACGCCAGGTCAAGTTGGATGGTCCAGTATATGTAGGAGATATACGTCGTCATATTTCAGCTGAAAATAAGGCTAGTATAGAACGTTGTTGGCGTTCTACAGCTAAAATACCTCGGGAGGAGAATAGAGCTCTTATGAGCTAGCTCGGCCAAAACCTTGATGAGACCTCAACGTGGGCCTCGTCGAGCCGAGAAAATGTGCCATCTGAAAACCTACTCTATATAGATTTGCATGGTGAACCTAATATGGCTTCATCCCGATCAAAATAGGCAATTTTACAGTGTTTTTTTGAGCTATATAGAAAATTTTTCATTGAGCTGGGAATTTCATTGAGCTGTATCCGCAGTAGGGGGTCGGCGGTGACACGCCTAATGGGGAAGTTACCGTGCCTTCCTTGTACTGCTGGGGTAATGATCGGCTCACGACAGTTCCTAGCGGTTTCGATATCATTGTTTTGTGCACACCAAGCAATTTCTGTTGCTATGGCCGCTTCGTGCTTTGACCCCAACGCATCCACAATTCTTAAAATTGCCTCTCAAGTGTTGCTACCACAGATTAATTTCAAAACAAGGCTCTCCGAGGGTCACATAGTCACAAAGGTATATCATTATTTGTTTACTAACATTATAGTCACGAAGTAACATAATCGCGGTAATGCACGAAGCGAATTCGACAAACACTCCATATCTATAAACGTGGCCATGTCAGAAAAGCTCAGGAACAAGGACATTAACAAATGGAAAAAAGAAGCAAAAGAAAAAGGGAAGATGAATTGATTCTCCCAAGATTAACACGCAGTCTTGCAACTTACTGGAGCAAAACAGCTGGTGACCAGCCCAGTGGAAATATTGCCTCACCATTTCTATATGAAAGCCCAGCCGTAGTGAATAACTGCAACAGAAGGTGGCTGCAAACCTGGGGCAGTGCAGAAGCATTCTCGACCATGCACTATGATGTGATCATGTCTAGCTTAGCTTCGGGCGAAGACAAACAAAAGCAACAATGGCAGACACAGCACATATCCCAGCTTTGACGTGTTAGCATTTCTCGAGGTACCTCTCAAAATAGTTGATAGGACCAAAATTTGCTCGGAGCAAAGCTTGGCCATACTCACCAAGAACGCAATTCATTGCATAGTAATCAACTCTCTCGTTGAGCACTCCAGCCAGGACGGGCCCAACAAAATTTCCCAATGTCCAGGCAACGCCAACAATAGCCAGAGCTCGCGATTTCCCATCATTTGGACCAAAGGCCCCCGGATGCTCTTGTCCTAACTCATTCACAGACACTTTCAATAGGTCAATGGGTACTCATAGCTATTTGACATGGGGCGATAAGTAGACGACTCACATGTGGCTTCGATTGCTCCTGCCCCACTCAGAAAGGCAGATTGAATCCCGATAAAAAGCAAAAATATCACATACAAGACAGGCCCTCTATTACCTCTATTCAACCCTGGGAACCTGTCATTGCCTGGAATACCCAGAAGCCATATTAAAGGGGTGAGGCTTGTAAAAGCGAAGGCAGTGGGCGTCCGTGTTCCCACGCGATCTTTTAGCCACCCAACAAAGGGGGACATCACGAGGCGTGGAGCTTGTATGGCAGCAAACATGAGACCAGATGGCATCCCACCCCAGTGAAATACCTCACGAACATGTAGGGGAAGGGTGGCATTGAAACTTGTGACCAAGAGGCCCGAAATGAAATTGCAGTATATTCCACCAACGAAGTTTCGTTTCCGGAAGATGCATCCATAGAATCCCGGTTCAGCCCTTTCTGTGGTGGGACTAGACTCATCCTGCTGATTTCCGAGAAGAGGAGTCCGTTCGGAATCCGCGTTGCGATTTAAAGCAGGGCCTTGTGCGATGTTAGGGAATTATGCTTAGTTGAACAAGGAGTATTTTCTTAGAAACGAGGCACCTAACGTACCTATCTCGCTCGTATGAGGACTCTCCAGCATTAACAGGCGAAAGATTATATCCACGCCGATGATGGCAAAAGCAGTCGACCAAGCCACCCAGTAACCAGCCAGTTGGAATAACACACCCGCTAGCGTAGGGCCAGCAGAGGTACCCACAGCAGCTGCCATGGACACAGTAGTATAGATCTTCCCCATATGTTCAAGGTGAACATTATCTGCAACAGTTGTGAGTCCCACGACCCACATAATACTACTCGCGATGCCCTGCACAAATCGGCCAATAAAGAGCGCAACCACTGTACCCGTCCATCAGCTACTAGTAACGAGTGGATAGAGGTACTGCTTTCTAATGACGTACAGGAATGCCCAACTGCAACGCACAACGCACTAACAAGGGCAATCACCAGCGCCCATAATAACCATTTCCGCTTAGAGGCCGACTTGTCGGCAAAGTGTCCCAATGGAACACGAATGACCACAGAGACAGCCGCGGTCTCAGCCAGTAGCCAAGAGCTTACGCGTTGAGTATATGAGGGGTCTAAACGTAATCGATCCTCAATCATGTAAGGGAGAATGGGAACGATGAAGCTGTAAAGAAAAGTGTCTATTGGTGGAGGTATGACGCACAACGGTTAGTTCCGAGAGCACCCGGACATGAGAGAAGGGATGTGAATACCGGTGAACAGAGCTACGGCCATTGCGCTAATGATGAACCACGGTGAAGACCGCCAGCTGTAGCCCCATACTTGCTGCGGCGTTGGGATATCCATGTCCGTCATTTAGAAAGAGATGGTGCGCTGCAACGTCGAGAGCGTAGCAATACGGGGGTTCCCCACAGTGTTGAATTAGTGACCATCGGTTTTGTTTACTTTGATGCTGGAGCCTGAGCTTGGAATGTTGCTCGGTGGCGAAAAAGGGATCCAACATTCCATGTCATTGCGGCTTGATCCGGGGTCCGCCTCTTCCTATCGTTCCCGCCTCCCATCCTTCGATCTCTTTGTATGTATCTGTTGATGGACACAGCGGTGTAGGTTATGGAGAGCTAATGGCACAGGTTCACACGATCTGATATATTTCTGCTTTGATGGGTTTAACTATCTAGGACCGAATTTATCGACCCCAGCATTCCGCGCCCGGAGCATCAAAAAAGAAAATCAGCAGACCTCGTTAAGCATATACTTGCATCATCGAATGCAGCCTTGTAGTATCTATAAACTCGTGCCCGTTCTACTAGTCACGACGGTGTGATGCAGTACTCCGTACATATGAGCTAATCCACAATGTTAGGCGGAAGCAGTACCACGTAGTCCAAAGGAGCAGGTTCAATGCCATCGGGCACCCCTATAATCTTCAACTGGTCGCCTTGCTGGATGCTCACATCCCGAAAGGTGATCCTGGTGGCAGAATGGCCATCGATGTAGATGGAAGGGTTATGGCCCATGATATCCTCGCTATTTCCCTCCCATCGTCCCACGACCTGGTCATTGATATACACAGTCCACTCGGATTTCCCACCATACATATCATAGTAATTAACACCGAGGTCATATGTCCCTGAAGGAAACTCGAGCTTCATCTCGGCTGTGCCGGCGGTGGAGTTCGACGTCGTGACAATTGCCTTATATTTCGACGCGGTTTCGAACGGACTCACTTCGTACACCTTATAGCCATCCAAGGTCATAGACTCTGCCTCCACGCGCCATGGATGATTGCCAACTCGTCCCTTCTCATCTGATACCCCAGACAGATTCCAATAGAAGTTGTTGATGGCATCACGCCATACAATGGAATGCCCCGCTTGGTAGATCAAGCGAGTTAACACTTCATTGAATCGTTGGTCGTCAATCAGGCCGTTAAGTGATTCCCACTGGGATACGAAGCCTTGCGCTGTCTCTGCTCCGTCATAATGTGCGTCATAGAAGTGTTGAATGACGGTCTTTCCAGAGTGGAGACGATGCGTATATGGAACGTGGTGGAACCACAGCAGCAGGTCGTCCGGGGTGTTGTCAATATCCTCATACACTTGCGCTACTTCGTCTGGATACTGACCCGCATTTCCAGTGCCATTCTTGACAGTGCGATCCATGCCAATTGTGTCACCGTCAGCACGGGTCCATTGCCCCCAGCCATTGTTATCCTGCGACGCGGGGTTGGGGCCGTAGTGGGTGTAGAGAATATCTGTGAGTGTCTGGATTCCTAGGTTGCCCGAGTAGTTCTCGTACGCAGTCCACGATTCCATCGACATGTGAGTGAGAATATTCAAGACACTCTGGTCTCGTCCAAAAGTGAGGCGAATCCAGTCTTGCAGCATAGCTTCTGAGTCATCTGTTGGGTTCCATGCCATACGGCCATAGGCATACAAGTTAGACATTGCCAGATGACTACCTAACCAGGTTGTGTTCGTGCCAACATTAACCACCGCCGCCCATCCCCCTAGTGGCCGATCAAACCGTTGCCCTGAAACGATGTCGCGGACGACTGATGGTTTATGGTCAACGCGGAGGTCAAAGTCCAGAATCGTTTTCCAGAGCGGCGGCAGATATACAAGATGATCTTGCTGGCCTAGGTACTCCTGGGTGACCTGAAGTTCGATCGCCATATTGGTTTGGTAAAGGTTGGCGAATAAAGGAGACACTGGTTCCCGGACCTGGAAGTCAATGGGTCCATATTTGATCTGCAGAATCACATTCTCCTCGAACTGATTATCCAGCTGTTTGAAGAAGTCAACCTGTGCGTTCGCCCTGTCATTTGTCCAGATCGACTCATTGATGTGATGGTCGTATACAAAGGTGCGGAACATAAGGATTCCACTGTGCGGTTGTAGAGCCCTCGCAAACACATTGGCTCCCTCAGCCAATGTGCGATTATACGTGTCGGGCCCTGGCTGTCCCTCCGAGCTAGCCTTCACCAGATACCCTACCATGTCTGGGATGTGTTCGTATAAGCGATCGGTGATGTTAGCCCACCAAGTGATGACAGAAGGGTCAAGTGGATCGTAGGTGCCTAATCCTCCTAATGTATCTGGCGAAGCAAAATTTACAGAAATACCGATCTTAATACCGTACGGTCGAAAAGCATCAGCAATGCGAGCCAAGCCATCCATGTTCTGTGGAGTCAAGAGAGTAGCATTGGCATTGACGTTGTTCACGATGATGCCATTGATGCGAATAGACGCTAGCAGGCGAGCATACTGTTTGACGCGCGATAGGTCCTCCACAATTTGGCCATCGCTGAAAAAGATAGACGGGCCAGCATAGCCGCGCTCGATGCTTCCATCCATATTATCCCATTGGTTCACCCATCGGACTGGCGCGTGTGGACTAGTTGAGTAGTCGACATGGGAGAAGTTGCCCTGTGCAAGCAGTGAGAGATACTCATAAGCTCCATATAATGCGCCCCGTTCATTTTCTCCCAGAATCTGGACAGTGTCGCCATATGCACGTAGCCAAAAGCCATCATTGTCAAGGGTAGGTATTTCGGAGGTTTTGTTGCAGGCTTGCCGGTATTGCTCGAGGGTAGCTACCAAAATTGATGAACGAGCATCACAGCTAGAGTATTTGATAGGCACTTGCTTCCCCACAATGTTCTCTAGACCACTTTGCAGCTCCTGACTAGCTGTATCTATGGGACTGGACCCGGTGCTGTTCAACGTAACAATGTGCGACGGTAGCGACCGCTGGCAAAGTTTGTCGCAATGCACGGGAGCATATCGCAGCCAGCCATCGAGACCATTTTCTCCTGCAGTATGAGATATGAGCCCAAAGAAGGCTACTAGAATTGGCCACCGCATCATGTCAGTGTTCAGATGCTGGCTATCCCTATGAAGAAAACAAGGTGGATTTATATACCAAGATCTGCAAATTGTCAATTCCCATTACCGATCCCCATGCTAATAACCTGTATTCAGCCTATATTAATCCGGGGTAAACGTGGGGTGGTTGACAATCCACGATGATTTACTCCAAGTTTTACCGAGAAGCATCTTGCCAAGTTGACGGGAAAATGTCATTGCGGGGAAATTGCCATGAATCAGGCATGACTGACTCGCAGTTTAGCCGGAATGCTTGCAGATCCATCATACGAGAAAAGAGATCGGGTGAGAATTCCACCGACATCTGGAGATAATATCCCGTGCCACAGGTAAGTGGAAGAAATGGCTGGACATCGAAGAAGTTGTACGGAGGAAAAGGAGAGAAGATATACCTTCAGTTGATGCTCTTTCCCAATGAGGAATCTCACTCTATCGGAGGCGCTAAGCCCAAACAGTCGATGGCCATGCCCGTGACGTGAGATCATCTGACACGTTCCCTTTTGGGGTGATTGGTCTGTTTCTGTCATCCGTTCCATTATTAGCTAACTTATTGCTCGGCTCCATGATCAATAAAGCTACGCATATCATAGTCAGCGTGTTGCCTGCAAATGGCTGACAGAACCCATTCTCTTGCAAAGAACTCTTTCCGTGCTCGTGCGGTAAGTGACCATTGAATTGCAGCCGAATCCCAGCAACTAACACACAGAAGTGTGATAATTGCCGAGTCCGCAAGGTACGTGAATGTTAACCTCCTCTGGAGCATGCAGCATGTGACTAACCACCAACAGATCAAGTGCGACAAGGCTGTTCCGTGCTCTAGTTGTGGTGCCTTAGGGATCCCCTGTAGGCTAGCTGGAGTCTCTGCCAATGTCTCTGAGCCTCGGCGGAATGTGTCAGGCCAATAGTAAGGGGCCATGAATTGGTTCCTGCATAGCTCTTAGGTTAACCAGGTGACAGTGAGCAAAAGTTTGATGCTATTCAAGAGCAACTGGCTGTTATTAACCAGGTACTTACGCAAATAACACAACCTTCGACTACCGCCGCTGGCTCGGTTTCTGTTCCTGTGTCATCCACTCACGCCGCACTGCCGTTCGAAGGACAGTCGTCCTTCCACCATGAGACTCTCCTCGCTAAAGATGCTGCTTTGTCGGCCATCTCTACAGCCCATAATACTGGTTTAAATGACCATGTGTCTGCTGCATTGTCGTCTCTTAAAAACAGCCTCGCCAACGAACATCCATTTTCCAACGACCGACCGACAGAGGCGGGATTAGTCTCTTCTTCGCATGCTACAGAACCGTTTCTCCCGGTTGACCTTGTTGTAGCAGTAGTGCGAGCTGTGAAAGGTTTGTGGGTTACTTCCCGACTTACGTTGCATAAGCTAACTGAGCAGCAAAACCTCCATTCTTCCTCGTTAGCCACTCTTGGAGAGACCTCCTGCAAGTTGAGTCCCTTTGCCAGTCCATCTACTTTCCATTGAATCCTGTTCCTATAGGCTCCCTGACTCTACTCTATGGCCTGTTGTATTACATCATCCGGGATTATCTCCATGAAGGACATTCCGACCTCTCCCAGTTTGATCTATCATCTAGCGCGAATCTTTGTGAACGTCGCTTCTATTCGGGGTTGAATAGCTATGAAATGATGGCAGACCCGACAATTGAAAAGATTCAAGCGCTATTAATAGGAGTGAGTCATTGCCTCATCGGTCTAAACTCGCACTGACAACAGCAGATAATCAAAGCTCAGGAAGAATTTGACATTCAGCGTTGTTGGACATATCTATCCCTCGCTTTCAACATGTGCCAAACCATAGGTCTACATAGGGACTCTACCACCAAGGGTGACTCATCTGCTCTGGCCGAGACGAAGCGGCATGTCTTTTGGTCGCTCTACACCATTGACAAGAATATATCCCTCAATCTGGGTTTCACCTCACATTTCCAGGATCATGATATCGACACCGCTCTCTTTGCGCCTTCTGATCATGAACAATACCGCCCGTGGGATCTGATGACTCTCGTCACTCTTGAATTTGCGACAATTCAAGGAAGAGTTTATGATGAACTATACTCTGTTTCTGCTTCCAGAGCCAGCGACCAGGAGAGATTAAATGCCATTGAGAAACTTGCCTTAGATCTGATTGCCGTTCGAGACAAACTCCTTGCGGTAGGCTTTGCCGTGCAACTTTATGTGCCGACAGCTGACTCCTCTCACAGATTGATGTCAGTCCCGGCCTCTACGCCGACTCACTGCATGGCATGGCGGCATGTGCTGACTTCATCACCTACTCCGTGCTGACCGTTATTTACCGGGCCGAAACACGTCCCCGAAATGCCATGGCGATCTCATCTCGATGCTACGAGGCTTCAACGCTAGCTTTGCATAGCCACCTTAAATGCTTCAATTATTTCCGTGGCCGTCAAACCCATAAGCAAATAGAATATGTCCACTGGTTGGTACACATCATATGCGTGAATTTTGGATTTTACCACTGATCAAAACGCAGGATTTTACTATATCCCTCCTTTGCACCATTTGTGATTGTCTTCACACATGCAATTACCACCGCCAACAATGCCGACCTATCTCTCTTGCAAGAGACAGTCAAATCCTTGGACCTGATCAAAGGACTTTCTCGTGGATCAAGACATCTATATACCATTTGCGAGGCTTTTGCTAGGGCCGCGCAAGTTCTTGTCGAGTCCCAACAGACGTTGATGGGGCTAGAGCAACATCAGGACGGCTCGCTTGTCATTCCTGCGACTATCAACGGCCCAGCCAATATCTCCCTCCCAGACGTGTCATGGCCGGAAGATACCTTCGATTCTACTATGAGCCAAGCAGATATATCCATGTTCCTGAACGACTTCATCGGGGCAAACCGATCCGTGATGGATATACTGAATTCGAATTACATGAACGACACGCTTGGTTGACACCTTTGAAATTATTAAGTTTGATGTACAGTACATGGCTATCACACATACTGCACATTCCATGGCACACAACGACCAGATACGCCTATCCATCATGAATCTAGGTATAGCTCAGTAGCTTTTAGATGACATACTAGAGATGCATAGTTAGCCTCAGTTTGCGACACAGTGCGTGATAAACCTACCGGGATGAAAAGATAGGGGACCCGACGTTCATATTCCTTCCACGCCTCACCGTATCTCTCACGGCACCTCTGAATATCCCGAGTCGCGCGGTGAATAATCATCACGGTGAAGAACAGCGGATAAAACCATGGGAATGGTGAGTTAAACCCTGTGATCAACCCCCAGGAAAAGGCAAAAAACCAGTCGCAAGTATAATGTACCTTACGTGCCAAACTGTCTATGCATCTTGTCAGCATTATTTATATGCAACATATATCAATCAGAAAAACTTACACCAGCCGCTGCAGAGAATTGAGTCACCAGTTGTAGTAGGGATCTTCTGGGGGTTCTTGATGTACTTCCAGGGGAGTTGAGGGAATGTCTTCCGGTCAATCCAGAAGCCTCGCTCCTGGGCTCTGAACATATTCTTTTGACTATTGCACGTGTCCCAGACCCAGTACGCAAAGAGATACGCCATGAACAACGCTGACAATGCTATTGGGTTCCAACGATATGTGGATGGGTGGTGAGACGCAAGGTACAAGGTGCAGTGACAGTAGCTCATTGGAACACCAGCAAGATTCCAGAAAATTAGCATAAATCCCCATTTCTCATGATACATATCCCTAAGTGTGGTCAGTTACGAGAGGCTTAGCCGGAAATATTACGACAAAGCATACCAACTAGTGATGATCAACTCCTCAGCCTTGGAGCAGGCGTTGGCATAAAGAAAGTGGGCCATAAGCAGAAATGACACTTCTCCTGACACATAACCCAACTCTTCCCATTGCTTGAGTGCCGTTGCAAGCGACAACAGAAATAAGATATACCATGGAATCCGGACTTCGAAGAACATCTTCATATCAAGCCACCCGAAGAGGCGAGGGTTCAATTCAGCACCCATGAAGAAGTCATAGATATGTGAACCGGTCATGCGATGCTGAGCTCCTCTGGCCAACGCCGATATGTACGCGATTATGGAAACCAGGAACCCTGAGCAGATCGAAACCGACATAATTGGACCGAACTCGTTGATCAGCGTATCAAGCCGGAAGATACCGGAAAAGTGCAGAGCCAACGCGCCAGCAATTGTGATATACCAGGACCACTGTGCTGAACAATAGTAGTCCAGCTGCTTCCCGTTTAGATGAGGTAAGCATTTTCCTTTTCCATAGACTCCTGGGAGAAGGAGGTATCCGGTTCCTTGTAGAATAAGAAACGTCCAATAGATGATCCATGCTCGTCGGTGAGGGAAGGCGTGGGTATAGGCTAGATCGAAGAGATGGGATAGGAAGTCACCAAAAGTCTCGTCACTTTGTGGTACTGGCGGCCGGCCATCGTAGAGTGTTGCACCAATGTACATGTAGTACATCAGCAAAGGGAATCCCAGCATTAAAGCACTCACTCCGGCCGGGCCACCGAATTCGAAGCCGGTCTCTAACGGGGAAGACATCTCCGATGACGACTTCTCAGAGCCGTTTACAGGCCCATTGGCACGACGGTTTCGTGGCATGTCTGCTTCATGACTATTGATATGAGTAGGTGTCCTTATAATAGTGTAACTCTCACTTTGTAGTATATAGCTTAGGTACTTACAGATCATTGGCTGAACTAATCACCACCATTGTGCTGTTTTTTTTCTTAGATTAGTGGTCTACAACCATCAATAATCAATAGTATCCTATTTTCAAGCACTTACTCCGTTTAAATAATAAACCCCTATGCTGCTCCCCTTGCCTTTACTGAGTCGTGCGATGCTCTCTCCGGACTCCGTGTTTTCCGTGTTCGCCGCGGAGTCCGCGGATTGCCTCATGGTCCCACACGGTGTCCACTCAATCTCTTTTAATCTCGATGCTTGCGGCCGTCGATCGGTTCATTAAAGCTCAAATTGCATTCACAAATAAAATTTTATGCTGAGCTGGCACGCATTACATTACTCCAAGGGGCTCAGGATCCAATTTTACTGATATGACCCGTCATCATTATTCTACTATAGGCATAACTCAACTGCTACAGTGAAAGGGTAGGAGCGATATATATAATCAGGGTACATCAAGTCAGGTGCTGCGCAGCATTCCATCTATTCAGCATAATCATAGTCGAGATGCATATAAGACTTCCCATAATCTGAAAAAAAGGCAGCTAAATCATACAATGAACATTAATTTCTATTACTCCGTGGAAACACCAGTCTTGGATATACAATAAAAATTATCACTACTCCCCAGGTAATAAATTCAATGAAAGTCTCCGGGATCTGTCGCCTGGGCATTGATTACGGAAAGGTACTCCGTAAAGGTAGTATATGCATCGGCCATTGGTCCGACAACTGCAGTGTAATGCTGTCTTATGGACTTTCACCTCTTACTGGACAGCAGTGTCACATGACAAGGGACTCACACCCCACATGTATTTACTAGGTTATACTGAACATCTTCTTATAGAATACAATAATCATACCTATATTACCTTACAAATGGTAGCATGCTTGTCAATCAAGCGGCCTTTCTGATCTTCGTATAGGACTTCAGCCCCATTCTTAGGACTATCTAAATTCTGATTCTCTTCTTATTAACAGATTCTCGTCTAGAGATCCTTGTCGTGAGATTCTTATTATAAGAATCTCGCTGATTTATCTAGGACATGACTTCTTACTTCCTCTTATCACCCTCTTACTATATTGATGACAATTTTATTAGATGATGTTCTACTACTAGCTTAGCAACTTACTTCATTTCTTAAGTTCCAGCCCTTTGAACATTAGGTTCACCCAAGCATCTAGCAAGCGCTTAACAAGCTTCTCCACTAAAACTATAATTATTTATCTTATTACCAATACAACGAATCCGGTTTCTGCGGACCAGAGGACTGGGTAGTCGATAAATCCTTGGTTAATTATTAAGTTAAGTGTCTTATTCCTTATCTACAAGCTATTAATTTATTATTTATTATCCCACGCTCTATTTATTATTAACTTATAAAACAACCACTCTTATCTAATCCAGAGTCATCATTTCTCCTTTCTTAGGAACTGGTACATGAATAATCTTTCAAATTAATTACGACCCCGCACCTTTCCTCTGCAAACCATTATAACATTGTCACTTCAAGTGTTACCTCAACTGCTCTTCCCACCTTAAAAAGCAACACCCCCACTGACCAGCACATCACAATCAAAGATCTTTCTTACAACTCCATAGCTACTCTAATACCCCCTTCTCCCTCGCCTATCACAACCATGACGGACTCTGACGTGCCCATACCAGTCTGGTTGACAGCCCGAAGAGATGCCCCAAACTCCTACTCAAAAACACAATATAAATATAATATAATCTTTATTTTGCACCTAACACAACTATTATCATCCTAGGCATTTTCCTGGGCATGATTAATTTTTAAGGAAGCTAATTATCTTACTGCTCGTGCTGTTGTCTCTTGTCTTAATCAAGCCAAACGAGCTGAGTTCCAGAAGAAAGTTGAGGATCATATGTGTTTGCCTTCTCACTACGCATCAAATGCTGGGTCCCTCGAACGCTTTCTTCATTGTTTCCGCGCCGGACCATCCGACCAGGACCCACACGGCGAAGACGTCGAACCATCCTCTAATAGTCATCCATCTAGTTCGGCCGCTGCTTGTTCTCCAAATTCTTACCAAACTACTACATCTTCTTCCCCATCCTCCTCCCCATCACCCTCCGACACCGATCAGGAAGCTCGCAATTTAGTTCCTTGTTAATACACTTAACGTACTCGTTCACGCTCCCGCCATCGCCACCATGCCCATAGAGCACATTCCCTAGTTTCCAAACATCACCCTTATATTAGATATCTAAAACCAGAAGATGTTCTTCTTTATGATCTAAAAACTATTTCAGTTGTCTCATTTACCAAGTGTATTCGACAAGTCTCTCGGTTGTACGGTGACGAGCCCGTTCTTAACGTTTTGCCTCTATGCCTACGTGGTGAAGCCAGTACTTGGTATATTCACTTATCCAATAATATTACAGAAACTATGTAAGGCTCTATTGAAGCTTTCATCCAAGAACTTAAATTATGATTTAAAAAAAATATCTTTGCCACTTAACATAAAGCAGAATGTCTCTAGTTTTATTTTATAATTAAAAAGGAACTCTCTCTTCTAGAGTATCTTGAACAGAAAGTAATACTTTTTTAAAAAGCCAATATCACTGATGAACCTGAAATAGTCTCGTGTGTTTGAGAAGGACTTGATACTACTTTAATAAATATTATCAAGCTAGAAGGAATGATTATATATTAATTTACTTATACTCTTCACCAAAAGGAAGCTTCTTCTTGTCTTAAATAACTTTAAAATCATCTATATTCCTGCAAGGATGACTCCCATTCTTACTGTTCAAAGAACATTGACCATGATCGTAATGGTGCTCGTGACCGCAAAGTCGAGCGTGCTGACCGCAAAACTGATAAAAACCAAACGACTAAACTAAAGCCTAAGGAACGTCTACGCGATTATTGACACTGTAGAGAACCGCATTTCGATTTTGACTGTGCTTTGCATAGACCACAGGTCAAGACCTTTCTGGTTAATGCCTCTAATTCTGATTCTACCGCTACGCTTTCCGAGTCGGACAAGCAAGCCTTGCGTGATTACTGTTGTTCCCTCTAGAATAATGATTTATCTATTTCTTCTTCCAATTCAAAAAACTAGTATCAATAGGGTTGACTAGTATTAATCTATATAAATTCTATATTAATACTACTACTCATGATATGTCTAATGACTATTCTTCTCTTGCTTATCATACATACACTTCAAAATCAGTATCTTCTATAATTATTAACTCTACTCCCCCTGTTCCCAAAATGTAACTAGATTAGAATTACAAGTCTAGTAAGAGATACTAGTCCTACACCTATGTTACCTACTTGGTGATAACACCGTCTGGATATGATCTTGAATATTATATTAACTCTAGTTTATCTATTTTTATAATTTCCTAACAAACTCTTGCTTATTATTGGCCAAACGTCGAACCTATTATCACTATATTAATAAATATAGAAGACATTACTAATGATCTTACTAGTTCTACATATGCTATTATTCCCCTAGAATACACCTCCACTTCTGGCAAGATATTCACACTAAACACCAAGGTTCATATTATTAAAGCCTTACCCTGTAACCTACTACTTGGCATGGAATTTCTTAAATCAAATCAAGTAATTATTGATTTGAAGAATAATCTTCTTTACTTATTCACACATAATGCTGTCAGGCTTACTTGCCATTTAAAATGACTTAAACGCGTTCCAGTATTTCTGGCAACCACAGACCTTGTCACTATTCAACCCAGGAACCAACAAATCTTACCAATTCAAGTTGGCAAACAATCTCAAAGCGTTCACCTGAAGAACAACGCACGCGGCTATCTATTTCAACCAGAACCCGTCATTAATATTACTACTAACACATTCGCTTCTACTCCTTGGTCGATTGCCTCCTCACAACAAAAAGCAATCCCCGTCGCCAATTTTAGTAAAACTAGTATTACTCTTTATCTTAAGCAAGTACTTGGGTTTCTAACATTTGTTCCCTCCATGATTTCCCATGGTCCTACAGTGTACCTAACCGACCCTACTCTACGATGTCCAGAACCACCCAGCTCTGACTTTACTAATCCTCTTCCTTTTGAAGCTGGATTTTGAGATAATGACTTAGACGTCTCTAAAGCGGATATTTCTCATGAATTTGGCGATAACTTTGCAAAGGCTATCCATTAAATACTCTGGAAACACAAAGGTCTCTTCCATCCAGAATTCGGCTTATTAACTAGGAATGCCCGAATACCAATTTAGTTCAAAGATAACAATCTTAAAGGATTACATAATATGTCCTATACCATGTCCTATTATGATCATCAAGTGGCCGACTCAATCCTTGACCCACTGCTACAAGAAGACTGCATTGAAAAAGTTCCCACTGGAGAGCTTTGTCCGATCGCAGCCTCTGGGTTTATCATTTGGCAACACGGCAAACCTCGCTTTGTTATTGACATGCGCAAGGTTAATCTTAAATTACTGATAAATATCTATCCACTTCCCCAGCAGGATGATGTTCTTGAAATATTAGATAATAGCACTATCTTTTTATTTATAGATATCCACAAAGGGTTTTTCTAATAACCTATTAAGAAGAGTGATTGCTAGAAAACAACATTTGTAACTATGCACTGTGGACTAGAAAGACTCAAAGTTTTTATTATAAAACTAACAATCACACCCTTTTTTTTCTAGTAATATATAAAAAATATTCTCTAGTCTTATCTATGGAAAACTATAATTATTTATATTAATAATATTATTGTCTATTCCTGTTCTTCACAGGACCATCTTATATATCTTTAGGAAATCCTCCAGCTATTTTAGTAATTTAGTCTTATATTTTAAATCTTAAAATACCATTTTGGATATGGATCTATTAAAGTGTTAGATTATTACATATCGCGCTTGGATCTAGCTACAGACGAGGAGAAAATCCATGTTATTAAAAATCTTGCATATCCAACCACCCTTTCTAAGCTTGAAACAAGTATTGGCTTGTTCAGCTACTACCAAAAGTACTGTTTAGGGTATTTATATATAGCTGAACCCTTAGAAGCTCTTAAAACAGCTCTGCTTAAGAACACCCTTTTCAAGAGATCCAAATGAAAAGGATACGCCACTAACACTCCAACCAAGTTTGACAAGGACTGCAAGGACGCTTGGGATGTCCTTAAGAACATGCTTGTTAAAGCTCCTACCCAAGTACTTCCTAACTTTGCCAAGCTATTTCTTCTGTACATGGATGATTTAAAGGAGTTTGGTTTCAGTGCTACACTTCATCAAGTTAATAACCAAGACAAGGAACGACCAGTACTCTTTTTATCAAAGAAACTTATCTTATCCAAGAAGTAATACTGGCCAACTAAGCTCAAAGTCACAGCTGTGGTTTGAGTAATCAACAAGCTCCGATAATATCTGGATAATAATCAGTTCACATTATTTACTAATTATTCTATAATTAAGAGACTAATTCAATCATCTGCACCCCAACGTAAGAATCAATGTTTGGCTTGATGGGCACTCTTTCTCTTCCAGTTTCTAAATATGCAAGTGGTTCACCGGCTAGGCCGAGTCTATTAAAATATAGATGCATTTTCACATCTACAACAAAACTATTGTCATACTAAATAAGATAAGCATAATCCTACTTTAACTTCTTACTTCCTGGTCAACGTTATTTCTATGGACCCGCAGCTCAGGAACTCGCTTGTTAAGATATTACTAACTAATCACCATCTTAACAAGATTTATTATGATCTTAAATAAATTACTAACCAAGGATCTGGGAACCCAATTAAGAATGGATTCAAGCTCGACACCTCAACCAAACTTCTCTACATGATCAGGGAAAACTCAGAACGACTTTGCATCCTGGTCAAGATACAGAAAATCGTCCTCATGGCCGCACACGATCATAAAGGTCACCCAGGCATACAATAAACTCAGGACCGCCTACGTCGTATTATCTATATCCCTCGCCTCAAAGCTCTGGTTGAATCATACGTACTTGCTTGCCCCATTTGCAAAGCATCCAAGGAGGAACGTCACCAACTATACAGCCAATTCCAACCAATAACAACCCCAAACCAGCCATTCTTTGTTATATTAATAGACTTCATTACGGCGCTTCCAAAGTCCCCAAAGGGCCATGACGCGCTCTTGGTAGTCATTGATAAATTTACTAAGACTATTAAGCTTATACTAGGTTCTAGCACCTATATAGCTATTGACTAAGCAAAGAAATTCTTTAAACATGTATACCCATCTTGGGGCCTTTCTTAGGTTATTATCTTAGACCAAGATCCTAAGTTTATATCCAAATTCTGGTAGTATCTCTTCAAGCATATATTAGTCTATCTTGGAATTACTGCTGCGTATTATCCTGCCGCAGACAGTCAGACGGAACACTTCAATGCTATTATTGAAACCATGCTTCGCTGTCTGCTCTGCCAACTACCAGACAAAACAATATGGGAATATCTATTACCCGACATAGAGCATTTCCTGCTCACGTCCACAAGCCACACCACTGGTAAAACAGCGTTTGAACTGCTTTACGGAGTTCCAGTCCGTTCGGAGTTCGCTCCCTCGACGGACACTAATCGAATTGAATCGGTTGATGATTTTATCGCAGAACGCCAGCGTCTCCGAGACCAAGCAGCAGATGCCATCCAGTATGCCCAAAGCCGCATGGCTTTTTACTTCGACCGGAAACACAAGCCAATGGAACTCAAGGGATCCGCCTATATCCGTCTAACTCGCAAACCTGGTCATTCTGGCTATTCTATGGAGGGTAATTCATGCTTATCACCTATTAAAATGGGACCATTTCCTATTCTTCGACGCGTTGGAAACCTCGCGTACGAACTGGCACTACCGCCATCCCTACGTATCCACCCTGTTATATCAATTGTGCATCTGGAGCAAGCTCCTACTGACCCTTGGGACCGTCCCATCTCAACCACAATTCCGGACGATGTCCATCAGCTCGTCTTGCCATTCGAAGTCGAGCAAATTCAGGATAAGAAACTCATGTCTATCTCTCCTGGCTCGAAACGAAAAATATGGTTCTATCTTGTCAAATGGAAAGGGATTACTGAACCAAGTTGGCAACCAACAGCAATTGTTTCCACACAGTACCCCGTCTTGGTCGCTAAATTTGAAGCAAAGCAGACCTCTGCACCTATCCAGCCTCCTGAGTTACCAAATACTTTTACTAATCAAATTCCTACTCCTGAGATTCATAATCCTGAACCTGCTCCTACCGAGAATAATCTTCAATCCAGCAGTCAAGAAGACCTTCTCAGAACTATCAACCTTACTGAAGGACAGACTGATCCCCGTATAGGCCATTTAGCGTAGGAATTAGAACGATCCCTACAACGATATGAGAGCAACAAGAAGGATCTTGCACGCCTAAGACCAAGACGACGCAAGTAATATATCTCGTTTTACAACCTGTAGTTTTCTAGTTTCTTAAGCGTTATACCGTCAGGCGCCGGTTTTTTCTGTGGCGGCATTCTGTCACATGACAAGGGACTCACACCCCACATGTATTTACTAGGTCATACCGAACATCTTCTTACGGAATACAATAATCATACCTACATTACCTTACAAGCAGCCACGCTCATGTATGCAAGCTCTCGATATTACCTCAGCTAGGTGCTGCGCCTACCTGACTTAGCAGGGTCACGCTCAGCGCTGGCTTCGGCCACCGTTGAGATCCCTCCACCGCATTTTCCTCCCAGTGATATGGAACTCCCTCATCAGTGGGAGTTAGTGGGATACTTACCCGACCTTCGAAACCTTGCATTACCTACCACGAAGGAGTAGACTACGCTATATATTTAGTTGATGATTATCACAATGAATAGTCTATACGTTTTAATCCTACTAGCGGGGGCTTTTGGGCTGTACTATGTCTTGCTGAAGTCAAAGACGTCGCGGAGTCTACCACTTCCCCCAGGTCCAAAGGGACTACCGATTATAGGAAATATCGGTAATGATCTCCCGCCCGGTGGCGGGAAAGACTGGGAACACTGGTTAAAGCACAAAGAGCTATACGGTATGCAGAGCAGCTATCCATGAGGTCCAATTTTAATATCGTGTTAAAAATATCGCTAATGCCAATGGCCATTAGGTCCCATCAGTTCTGTCACAACGGCAGGGCATACTCTGATTATCCTGAACGATGTAAAAGTCGCAATAGAATTGTTGGAAAAACGTTCAGCGCGGTACTCATCTCGACCAAGGATGGTCATGGCCTCTGAGCTGTAAGTCCTTATTTCTCTTTCTCTTCGTCTGTTTCTTATACTGCGGACATCATGTTCTCGTCATTTGTTAATACATATATATCCGATATCTTAGAGCTGGAGCGGACATTTTCGTAACGATGAAGAACGACCCTACTACGGTTCGCGGACATCGAAAACGAATGCATCTACAGCTGGGCTCCGAACACGCATTGTCATCGTACTACCCGCAACTGGATGTTGAGGTGCGACGCTTTCTGTTACGGACATTGCAGAAGCCAGAGAAACTCATAGACCATATTCATACGTAAGTACAGCGGAAGATCTAGTTCTTCTATGCCTGGTAGCATGTCCGCTAATGCGGCCGACCCGTAGCGCGGTCGCAGGCATCATTCTAAAGATCACGTACGATTATACAGTGGAGCCAAGTGGCCGAGATCCGCTGATACGCCTTGTGGAAAAGGCAGCGGAGGGCTTCGGCATTATAAATCAGCCGGGAGCCTGGCTAGTAGACAGTATCCCTGCATGTAAGCTACCTACATTTCGTGTATATTCGTTTGGTGGTTCACACATGATACCAGTGAAGTATCTGCCTAGCTGGCTTCCAGTGGCTGGGTTCAAGCAGCAAGCCCGTGAGTATCGACGCCGATTTGACGCACTGGCAGACAGACCGTTTGCTTTTGTCCGGCATCAGATGAAGGAACAACATTTCGAGCCTTCGTTTGTTTCCAAGCAAATCAAGCAGGCAGGTGCGCAGCTAAGTCCTGAGGAAGAAGAGGAAATCAAACATTCGGCGGCTGCGGCCTACATGGCTGGTTACGACACGGTATGTATCTCAATAACATGGGGTTGATTGAAGACAAGCGGGAGGCAATATCTTGCTGAACTGTGATCATAGACAGCATCCACGATCTCATCCTTCTTCCTGGCGATGGCGCTATACCGAGATGCACAACACAAGGCCCAAGAAGAGATCGATCGGGTTGTCGGAACTAGGCTACCTACACCCGAAGATCGGGCCAACTTACCCTATATCAATGCGCTTTTCAACGAGGTCCTCCGTTGGAATCCTGTGGTCCAGATTGGCATCATGCACTCAGCCACGAAAGATGACATTTACGAGGGGTATTCAATCCCTAAAGGGGTCCCGGTTGTCCCAAACATATGGTACGGTTTTGTTATTGTGTAAAATAGCAGCTCTCTAATTCGTGTCTGGGAATAGGGCGCTCACTCATGATCCCGATGTATACTCCGATCCCATGTCTTTCAGCCCCGAACGTTTTCTGGACTCGGATGGCCACATTCCCGAACGCGATCCACATACACTGGCATTTGGGTTTGGTCGCCGGATTTGCCCTGGCCGTGTCCTTGCCGATCTTAACAATTTCCTCATGATTTCGCAATCTCTCGCCGTCTTTCGGATTGGAAAGGCCGTAAAAGATGGCAAGGAGATCGACCCGATCGTAGATTACCAGCCGGGTATCGTTGGCCACTTGTCAGCGTTTGAGATCAGCATCCAACCACGAACTGCAGAATACGGAGCACTTATTCACTCCGTTGCGACGGAGCATCCTCTGTCACACGGCGACTCCGCGGTACTTGAGAACATCACGGTATAATAACGCATGTCGTAATCCTGCTTTAAGTACTTTCCTAGAGCTATCGTTACGGGACATGTAATATGTAGGGTACAAGAGGTGAAAGAAGGCCAGGAGATTAAACTTTGTCCTCTCCATCATATGTAGACGTCAATTCCTGGTGGCCACTATGCTACATTGGACAAGACGCGTACTTGATCTTGTCGTGTTAGCAATATATTCGAAGGGCCGGTTGCCCGGTGAGGAGCTATTCCTGCTCGGGGCTAGCGTTGGGCCATACCAAGAACGGCCCATCATGCTTATCGGGCGTGATTCAAAGTACCCTATGTACCTCACCATATCAGGCACAGGCCTCAGTAAATCAACATGGCACAGTTGGTGGTATGTGACACGAAATCTTACCTTGTTCCTCTCCACATTAAGAATAAAGGTTTGACATGAAGAGCCCTTTCGATGTGACGTGCTTGGGTGCTTCATTTGGAATGCTCCATCCACGGATCGCTGGCGACCACACGCAACCTTCTTCCATGGGTGAGACTACATTGGGAAGATGATCAGTCCTTAGGTCGAGCCTGGACAGATCGATTCCTCCCCCTGCGCGATAAAAGACATTGTGATGCAATCTCTATTGCTAGGTGCGATGCAAACCTCACTCCCACTGGTAGATGGCCGATCATGACGTAAAGGGCTTGAGGGGATTTCCTTGTCTCGAGCTCTGGAAAATATCGCATTATTACATCTAACTATCATAATAATGATCATAATAATGATCATGATTGTTATCTTTCCAAATACCGTGCGGGCTCAAATGCTTAAGGAGTGCACCCGGCCAACTAGAGGGTGAATCTCCGATTGCATGCCGGCAAAGAAAAGCCCGATACCACGATTTATGCAGCCCACTACTCGAGTAATTCCTCATAAACGCGTTGTATTGATCCTGGCTTGATCAAATATTCATTTAGCCACCATCTTCCTTACATACAATCACTACCTCCATTAGCCGATCATATAACTCATCATGAGGGATACTAGACGAACTGGCCTCAACGTAGCATTCATCTATGATCCAAAGGACTACTATCAATCGCTAGGATTTTCTGATAGCGAATGTGCTGATTTGGCGGACGATGTGACCATCAGAGGGATAGCGTCAGCTCTGGAGGATCTTGGACACCGCGTGGTCCACGTTCCCGGCATTGACTACCTAGTAAAACATCTCGCAGCAGAGCACCACAAGCATTGGGATCTGGTTTTCAACTACAGTGAGGGGGTGTTTGGCTCCGCTCGCGAGTCTCAAGTTCCAGCATTACTGGAAGCCTACCAGATCCCCTTCACCTTTTCCGATGCTGCTACCCTCGCCTTAGGGATCGATAAGGGAAAGACGAAGGTGAGTCTATACCCCCATCCCTTTGTAATATTTGACTCTGACTGTATTATCTCAACCCTTGCAGATGGTGTTAGACCACTATCGAATCCCAACGAGTCCATTCGTCATTGTCCCCCGACTCGGAGAAGTGATTGACTATACCACTCTAGAAGACAAGCTGCCGTATCCCCTTTTCGCGAAGCCAATCGCCGCATCCACCTCAAACGGTATATCACCCTCGAACAAAATTCTCCATAAAAAAGATCTCCAAAAGGTAGTCGAAGACCTCCGTCACCAATTCAAGAATCAAGAAGTCTTGGTAGAGAAATTCCTAGAGGGGCGCGAATTCACTGTTGCTATCCTCGGAACCGGCGACCATGCCAGCGTGCTAGGTGTCGCGGAGGTAACATGGTACAACCCAGAAGGAAGGAAAACTGATGATCTCTCAGTCGATTTCGCGACTAGCTTTTCCAAGGCGGGTAGAGGCGTGGGATTCGATATGGGTCATGTCCACGCCGACATACATGATCCTTTGGTAAGAGAGGTATCCGAGATTGGTCTCTCTGCATACCAGGCACTAGGATGTCGGGATGGAGGCCGGGTCGATATCCGGCTGAGTTCGGAGAAGGAGGGAGCCGTGCCATATGTTATAGAGGTGTGTTTTCTTTTCTCTGAATGCCTGCCTTGCAATGCAAATGCTGATATGATGATGTCAGGTAAATCCTATATTCGGGATGCGGCCGGATCACTCCCTGTTTACTTGGATCGCGAGAAATAACGGGATGGTTTACCAGGATATAGTCGCCGAGATAGTAGATAATGCTCTTCAGAGGCAGGGGAATCCGGTACCGAATGCTTTGAACAAATCACATATATATCATTAATTAAGAGTATAAGATTATGCTGAGGTTTAGGGAAGTCAGACAGCAGACCCATAAGGTTTAAGCAAAGCAGCAAGTCTGGAGCAAAGTGGACTCAAGCACTAGTTAATATCTTAGCTTCAAACAAAAGGAGATACAATGTTTCTGAGAGCAAGACTGGTGAGGGTGCTTGATATTCCTTTCTAGGGGTCTAGCTGAGAAGAAGACTAAATACTCTGTGGGACGCTAAGCGAAGACTACCTGTCATATGGGACCAGATGCCTTATTTGCATGCTCTGATCTAACATAGGCCCTTAACCACCATCATGACCACGATGAAGCCAATTTAAGGTACAATTCAATGCCTTGGTCACAATCGCTGTATCATTTAGTGCCGTATTAGAGTTACTTAGTCTGCAGGGCATCAAGTTCCATGTCCCTAGCCAATCATAAGCATGTATTTCATGCTACTAATTCAGAAACTTAAAAAACCTCGATAAGCCACGGCGCCTAAAGGGCATCCATATCACATCGCCACATTTCACATCCTGAAGTTTAATATTTTCCACCACCTTCGCTAGTGGTCAGCCCTAGGTGGGCGTCATCACTAGGCCAACGATCAATTGATAGATAGCGTCCATTTTGAGGGACATCAAGCCGGGGTAGTTATACTATCTAACTAGGGTATCATACCTAGCGCATAGTACGTCTCTGCCTGAAGGAGCAAGCCACCTGTCATGGTCTTTGTTGTCACCTTCCCGTGTAGAACCTCCATTTCCCCCGTAGCGGGGATACTCTCCGGTCTGGGTCGTGGCCCTCCATCCAACGAGGTCTGAGATGTCTTTAGCGGCCGAATTATGTGCCCAATAAAGATTTAAAGGGGAAAAAAAGCACTTGCTCAGTTAGTGGGCGCTGGCGGCATATAGCGCTAATGTAGATCCATGGTAGACAGTGCGCCAGCAAATATTGTCCAGAGCAGGCTCCACAACTAAGTCCAAGTGAATATTCACTCAAGCTCTCTTCAGCACGGCACAGCAAGGTGACACTACACTTGGGTAGCGGCATGGCATCCTGTCCCCTCGCCTACGGTGAAAGAGAATGCGGAGGTCACTAGCATAGGGAGGCTAAAGCACTGGACCACGTCAATTCCCTCAACCTATTTACGCCTTTATCATTCTTTAGGTACTCCGTAAGTAGCCATTGCCGATTCATTTTTCAATATTGTAAACTAGCCTAATTCACCTTTTCTCGTCATATCTTCTCACGGGCAGCCTGTCCTTCTTTAGCATGGCTTGTTTCCTTGCTAAGAAAATGGCTACTTCTATCTATGCTCTCTAATCCACCTATTCTGCTAGGCTTGACTATTCAACCTACTGTCATTTGCTATCTCTCAGGTTGCGAAAACCCCTTACTGCTCTGCCCCAGTCAAAAACACTACCGCGTACTCGGAGAAACTTCGATCCATAAGATGACTACTAAAAGAGTAGAAAATAGCCTTCTGCAATGTCATGGACTTGATGATTTTGTATTGTGCTGAGCAATGGACCCAATTGGAAATGGTCTGGTGTACTTCTTAGAAGCAACCCCTTCTCCATACGTGTATACCTTTCCAGTATTGGCCGCTGCTCCTCGAGAATCGTTGCCCGCTTACAGCCCCAGGCCCTTTCCTGTTTCGATGTCCGCTATCACCCAGGTCGTCTGGTGTCCATACTCTTATTATTTTGTTCGGTTTTTATCCTGTTTAGTTGGCAATGAAAATCATGTCAGCAGGTTGTGGATATAATATGTCTCCACAATCAGTCAGACGTATGTGATAAAGCAGATAAGAACAAATGTGATTGTTTTGATATACCTTAATCATAGCCCTAGCTCTTAGTGTACAGTGCTGATCAAAACACGTGGAAGGAACACAGTAATGCTTCAGCCTGAGTGGACAGTTCGATGGTAATACTGGAACTAGCCTCCAGATTCTGAGTATCAGCTATCCCGTGCCTGGTTAACCCTAGGAGCAGATGGGAGTTGTCGTGACCTCACTGTACTTCTTTTTACCATAAACGCATCCTCAAGCGGGTGCCAGTAATAGAAGTAATAGAGCCTCCTATAATTAATCGTATTTGACCGAATCCATTGATGACGCGAACCATTACTTAATGATTGAATTTTAAATCGTAAATCCAGTAGCCAGTTTCCAACCCAATATTCCGAAACCACAACGCCAGGCACCATCCATGCCAAAACAAAAGAAGATATCACTAATAATCCATGACCCTAGCGCCAACATGAAGGGTATTCGTATCCATCGCCAAACAAAACGTCAGAGGCGCGTAAATTCTCCGCAGGAGACGGGCCAGAGGAAAAACAAGAAGGTAAATTATTAAGTCCGAAAACTATACATGCGCACCTCGCAATCTTCGCTTCCGGTGGCAAAGCGGCTGTCTCCCAAGCCAATGCAAGTGACAGGGCCAGAATGGCCGGTGAAGGTGCGTTCGCATTTGCCGGTTCTGGGATCCCAGATCTTGACCATACGGTCTTCGGCGCCAGAAACGATACGAAGAGTATCGGCACCGAGCGCCCAAACCCCCTCGAGGTGACCAAAGAAAGTGCGCAAGCACCTGCCGGTAGTGGTCTCCCAGAGTCGAATGGTTGAATCCAAGGCGCTAGTGACGATGTACCGCGGAGGTGCAGGGCGGCCATTCTCGAAGGAAGGACCAAAGACAGACGTCTGGGAGGCGGTCGACTCTAATCCCAGAGCAGCCTGTAGGGATGCTGGTTCAGTATCCCCCGACGTGGTGCTTACGTTGTCACTATCACACTCGGCATCGTGATCTTCAAATTCGAACTCTCGGGGCAACGGTATCACCTGCTGGACTTGACCAACGTGGCCGTGAAAGGTTCGGATGCAGTTCTTGGTATCCAAGTCCCAGAGACGAACAGTACAGTCATCTGAGGCCGAGAAAACTGTCCGGGAGGTCGTGTCCACTCGGACCGCGTTGACCCAATCGGTGTGTCCGCGCAGTAAGAACGTTGATTTGTCCTCGAAATTCCAAACCTTTACCGTCTTGTCGACGGAGGCCGACGCGAGAAGGGAGGCGTCAAAATGCAAGCCAATCACCCCACCACGGTGACCCGTGTACGTAGAGATGCACTCGCCCGTGCGCCAATTCCACACCTTCAGACTGCGATCCATACTGCCACTGATCAACTTGGTGTCATCAAATTGTAGACAGCGGATGCCGGATTCATGGCCCCGGAGAGTGCGTAACTCCTCTCCGGTTTCGGTATCCCAAATCTTGATAGTCGCGTCGTATGAACCCGTAGCCAAGATGTTGTCTTCAAATTGCAAACACATGACCCCGTTGGTGTGGCCCTTGAAGACTTTGGTGGAGCACCGTCCGTACTTCCAGTTCGTGCCAACTTTGAACCGGTCCTTATAAACATCTTTCCACGGCCTGTAACGAGTCTTGAAGTAATCCTCGCCTTGTTCAGTTTGAGGTGCCAGCCTGGAACAATGCCGCTTCACCATGGCCGTCTCTTCATCGCTCGACTCGGCTTTCCGCTTCATTGAACTCGAGTCGGCCGGGGGTGTAGATGTACACTGATCGCCTCCTGCAATTGACGACGGTCCACTGACGTCCCAGTTGGTAGCGCGTAACTCGATTTCGCGCTTGGCTTCGCGCAGGCGCTTTCTTTCCAGGAGAGGAAGACCCCAGCCGCATTTCTTACATTTGCGGTGAATATGTTGTTCGCACATCCGGTGCCACACCACATCATCATCTGCCAGTGCCCGCCAGCGGTTGGAAACTTGAGCCGCCTTGCACAATGAGGTGGTGTCGAGGTAGCACAAAATTTTGAAGGATATCTCTGGCGGAAGAGCGGTAATAAAGTCAATTCGAATGAGGTCTCGAACGGTAGCGGACACGAACGATAGCTGGGGAAAGCAGCACTGCGACATGATCCCCTGGAGAATCAATTTTCGATGCTTGGCCGGAGCCGCTGAAAATAGTGACCAAACATGGGCAATGCCTTGCTGGTCGCTTGGAGGTAAGGTTTCCAATTCCTATGCTACGTTAGCCAAGAAAAAAAAAAAAAATAAAAGAAAAAGAAAAAATAGAGCCGTTCGAAAACCCTACCTTCTGTAACTTATCCATTGACGGTTCGTCGGCTTGTCGCCTGCATTTAAGGTCTGGCCTATGACGATAGCAAAATTTCGAATTGACGGTGCTAAAATCCTCCGGTTGACCGGCTCTTCGCGACCCTAAAGCACCGTATTGTTCGGGGATGTGCTTGACGAGAAATGGGGTAACATTCTCGTTTGCAAGCTTGGCGGGAGTAGTCGCAGCGTCCCCGAAACTGTGGGGCTTTCGCTGGTTAGAATCGGTCTCCGATTCAATCTCTTCGCCGCTGTCAGATGTGCCCCCGAAGATGGACTGGAAGGACGGTTGACAGGATTCCGCGAGATCGCCCGTGGGTTGAGCCATTTTCATCAAGAAAGTCTGTGAGGAGTCGCTACCTTCCCGCAACAATCGGTCGTCGGATTGCATCGTGGTGAGACTTCTTCGGTGCCGACCACCCGCATGCGACGACGACTGCTACTCGTCCCGAAGGGAGTGTGTGAGACAGAGAGGAAAACAGGACGCAAAGAACAATCGGTACAAAGCCAGCGACAAGCAGAGTTGGGTTATATCCTCTCGTGGACGGCCAGGGAGCAGTGGTGGCGAACAGGGGAAGTTGATAAGTCGCAAGATAAGGTGCGCGGAAGAGGGACGAGCGTTGACAGTAGAGACGTAAAAGAGCGGGGAGGAGGTGTTCAAGGATGGACCAGCCAATGTCACCCACAGCAAGAAACACTTGCAGAAACGGTATGCGCAAGGAATTGGTGAATTGAAAGGGGCCGAAGGAAGGATCTTGAAGAAAGATAAATGATTCAGGCACCTTGTTGGCCATCATTCAATCACGCAAGCGCAGCCCAGCGTCTCGTGCTGCGCTAACCCGGATGCGGTAATCGCCACGTGACGGCGATGGCGCAATCTTGAGATTCAGTCGCATCAACAAGTCACTGACCCGCTAAAATACACCTCTCGACTTGCACAATTCGTCGCCATCGTTGGCACTTATTGCGGATCCCCCAGAGTTTTTTTGACTCTTGAGTCCCTTTAGACCTTTAGGTTATCCGAATCGGACTATTTCTGGAACCACCGCTTGACGCTAAACTCCCGGTGTTTTGGGCTCCATCAACTGCATCCCATTCCGCCTATTGGGCCGTCGTGCTTGTGATAAACAAACGACAGGCCTTAATTTACACCGTAACATCGTCCAAGGCCTTTGGTGGTTTCTCGGAACGCTATCCCATCCCCTCCGTTCCACTCTACTTCGTGTCCAGTTTCACGTGAGAGCATATCATACATCCCTTCAGTGACCGGAGTCTCCCTGACGGCAACCCATCTCACCGCTAGTGTTCTCAGCCACACTAATTTTGTTGATCTGACAATCAAGCAATCCTATGTGTTGATTAGGAAAGGATAGACGCTCACCTCCTATAGGGTGATGATGGCCTAAGTTCACGCACTGCTCACGACAGACTCCTGGCTCCTCTGCACCGGACTGGTCGCTCCACCACGCGCAATTCTACGCGCACCCTTCATTGGCGCTCAAGCTCATCGGCGACTTATCCCATGCAAATCACTTGCGCCATTTTTCAATTTTTCTAGCTTATTCTAGTGTGCTGTATCGGATTGATCTGGAACGTCTTCGACCATGTCAGGCTCAGAGTCGTCAGCGATATCCAATAATGCATCCCCTGATCCGAAGCCCTCTCAGGGACAGGAGAATGCAATGCCTCAATTAGACACCCTTATCTCGCACCTGGTTGCGGCTAAACGGTCCCTATCATCGATCAGTCACGTATGGCGTGCCAATGAGATCGTGACGGCCGCTCGCTCCGCTCTAGAAGAAAGTGTTGTAGTCTCGGCACGAACCGGTTTCCTTCGCCGTGGGCTGAATAATCAGTTACGACTTTTGTATAGTGTGCGTACCGAGGTTGAGGATGTCTCATTTCGTGGCCGGTCGGAGTTTGCTACCGTGCTAAAGAGACTTGATACAGCGGACGCCAGACTGAGGAAGACACTAGACTTGTTACGAGAAACTATTGTCCACGCATCCTTCCGCCCAGAAGGTGAAGAGCCCAAAAGCTTGCATGATTTCGTGGATGAGCGCGGTGTAGAAGAGCTACACACAGCCCTCAAAGGATCAATCGATCGTACCAATGCCTCTCAGGCTGATCTAGAATCATCTAACCGTGCTTTTGATGATGAGCTCCAATCCATCAAGGAAGCACTGGGCAACTACCGGACAGCGACACAACTGGCATCGTCCCGGGCTTCCGCCTCGTCATCATCGTCGTCCACATCCCACGCTAGCTTGCCGACAATCTCGTCAATGCCATCCATGCTACATTCGCTGGAGATGCATGCACAGGAAATGGCTAACCTGTTAGAGTCTTTGGTTCGGCATTTTGATCTCTGCGTGACCGCTATCAAGCATACCGAAGGTGGTGGAGCAGCTGCACAATCAATTACTGGTGACGTGCCGGCAACGGTGCATGTCAACGGTCGTGTTGGACCCAATATTGAGGAAAACATCAATGCCAACCTAAATGCGCCACTTGACCCGTTGAGTGATTCAGAATATCGAGAAATGGTAAATGTGCTGATTAAGGATGCTGCCGAGGCGGAAGATGTGGTCATGGAAATCCAAGACCGCATTGGCGAAATGGAAACCGTGTTGGAGAATGTGTTAGCCCAGCGGGATAATCTCCTGTCTGTATACAATGCTACTACAAGTGTCTTCAAGCACCTATCTATACTTGCCTCTGCCCGTTTACCGGGGTATATAGCCCAGGCACACAACTTCACTCGTATATGGCACGAGGAGTACGAGCATATCCAAGGCGGCTTGGCCGATCTATCTGACCTCAATACACTCTATGACGGCTTTTTGGATGCCTACGATGGGCTCATCCTCGAAGTGGCACGCCGGAGACAGGTGCGGCAACGTGTGGAAAAGGTTCTCCGCGACGCCAAGCAGAAGCTCGACCATCTATACGAGGACGACATGAACGCCCGTGAGGCATTCCGTGTAGAGAAGGGGGATTATCTACCATCCGATATATGGCCCGGAATTGGCCGGGAGCCAACGCGCATTGAATTCCATCGCATATCGGGTGGCACCCTGAAAGGCATAGCCACGGAGACTCCGGGCCAGGAAACTCCGGCAGTTGAATCCAAAGAAGAAGCACAGGCTGTTTCTTCGGGCGAGGTCGGGGAAGATGGCGAAGTCATTCCTGACTTGCCCAGGGCCCTTATTGATGAAGCTACCGCCCGATTCAATGCCCGAATGAGATACGTTCCATAGTCACATTCTACAGTCGCCACATATCTTTAGATAGCCTAATATCCTTCTCCCTTGAAACCTTGTGGAATGAGGATTTAGCTGCATACGTGTTTTCTAACTCGGACGACATCATGCGTCCCTCTGCCGAATGTCTCCTGGTGAGGCTCGAGCGCAGCATCGAGACTCCTCGTCGAGAAACATTTATATGATCTAGATGATGAACTCGAAACTCAGGCTGAGTCCTGTTCCGATCTGCAGACTAAAAACCATTCACTTCATCACCACGTCAGATGCATACTCCATACTCGGGATGTAAGCGCTGACTGCACGGAATGCGGTGGGTGGCATGGTCTTAAATGAGGTTCAAAGAGAGCTCTGATAGGTCATTGAATGTATCGATAAAAGATTGATGGTATTTTTATTCTCTTCCGAATCTATATGCTCGTATAATAATGCTTTGTATATGCGTTGAACCATTATCTCTATCCATCAAAAAGACAGGTCATAAACCTCATGAGATCGTGCGCAATAGAACCCTTTCCCAAGCCCGTAACAATGCTTAAACTTTTGTTGAACTAGATCGAATGTATTGAAAGTGAATTACGTTCATTTCTTCTTCGAAGAAGTAGACACAAGACGTTTCTTCATATGCTTTGGCATCTTGTTCGCCCGCTTCTCCCGCTTTTCTTCCTTCACCTTCAGCTTGTGATCGCGCTTCGTGTCTTTGTCCACGAAACGCTTTCCACGCGGTGCTCCCTTGTCGAACGGATCTCTTTCCTTGTCATCCTCTGCGTCAGAATCAGAGCCTTCCACGGAGACTCCACCGGTGACATTGGACCCGGCATCACTTTCCGCATCGTCTTGTCCGGTGGACTTGCCGCTCGCGAGAAGATTCCGATAGACGAGATCTTCACCCTTACCGGCATGGACCTTCTCGGCGTCGCGCTCGATATCGTAGACTTGTTCCAACGTCTGCGGAATATACTGTTCACGGAAAACAGCGGCGTCTACGTCCTCCTGCTCATCGTCTGGTTTCTCTGCTCTGGCCGCGAACAACTTTTCAATGGCATCCTGCATTTCTTCGCTCTGCTCCACGGTGGTCGGGCCATCGGGTGAAATGATGAACCCGAAGACAGTCCGTTCCGGTAATGTGTCAACTGATTTCCGGCGGAAAAAGTCGCTGATGTTTTTGATATCCATGCGCAGGAATTCCAAACTCCGAGGATGGTCATGCTCCACACTCTGACTGACATCGATGATGTGGAGTTTCTTCTTGTGGTAAAGCATGTTATACTCGCTCAGATCTGCGTGGACCAGACGACATGTCTGGTACATCACACGCATATGACCCAGCAGTTCGATGTAAAGCTCACGCCACCTGGTCTCAGGGTTAGGGATATCGAATTCGACATCCTTCAAACGGGGCGATGCGATTCCCCTGGAGTTACCGAGGAAAGCCATAACGAGAACATGGAGTCGCAGAAAAATGGGTTCTGGGCAAGGAATACCAGCTACATGGATTCTCCGGAGATTCCGCATTTCCTTCTCGGCCCAAAGTTTTACCATCGCCCGGTTGTTGCTCTTACTATAACCCTGTCTGAATCTGAACTCGCCAGTCACGTACTTATCTCTGTCCTTGAAGACCAAAATGCTCGTCTTGTAGACTTTTATGGCCCGGTGCAGCGGGGCAGCATCCTCGTCATCTGGCATTAACATCGAATAATAAACGTTGGCTTCTTTACCCGTTGACAGACATCCATGGATCTCAGAAACAATATTCCGGTTGATCATTTGCAATAGAAGCATTCGAGTACGAGGATCCAACACTTGCTCTGAGGTTGCTCTGTCGGCTCTGTCATTACCGCGCTCACCCTTAACAGCCAATCCGGACTGCATGTCGTTAAGCTTGAGCTTCGTAGCATGGCGGGTTAAGGACTTGATTTGATCGTCGACAGCAGCGCGCGTGTTAATGCTGGGTTTCTGTACATTCGTCTTTGGATACGTCCATTTAGGGGCGTTCGAGTCAGTAGCGAGCTCGTTCGCTTTGCGTTGACGGTTATAAGCTTTGGTAAGATCCGCGGGATTTGAGGAGGTGAAATTTTCGTCATCAAGATCATCTTCCTCGAAGATATCATCGTAGTATTCTTCATCCTCGTCCTCCTCATTTTCCTGCGACTCAGGATCTTGCCCCGCTATAGTGGGGGTGATGCCCTCTGCGTTCGCATATCCTTGATTCGGGACATATGTGTGGGAGGGTGCTAGACCATCTGCTGGACCAGAGGCCTGGGCAGTAGATTCCGTAGATGCCATGACCAGAACCGAATTTCGAGAGAATTGGTGGTCAAAAGTGTTGATTGTTTGGCGTTGAAATCGGCAAAGAAAAAAAAAGTTCCGCTGTGATACTCGATTAACTGTGGACCTTGTGGTCTCACCGCCCGGCAGAACCCCGCGGGCGGCAGGCGCGTGCAAAAGAAGCAAAAGCGATCGGTCAACGCGTGTGCTCGTTCTGTTGTCGCATGTAATCAATCAAAGCAAGCAACTAGCGACTCCCGTGCCTCAGCGCCTTGGGCTTATTCTCCAGAGTCCGTCCTAATACTCGCCGCCAGGGCATCGGCTCCTGATTTTTAACGTCGGCTGCGTGATGATCTGGTTGTTGTGCTTTTCATAACTTCCCCTGTCGCGCGCACCTCGTCAATATGTACGTCAAGCAAATCATTATTCAGGGCTTTAAGAGGTAAGTCGCGCGACATTTGAACTAGTCCCGAGAATCTTGGGGACATTGACACTAATCGTCTGCTGTTTTTCAATTGTAGCTACAAGGACCAAACGGTCATCGAACCATTTTCTCCTAAACACAATGTCATCGTTGGTCGCAATGGCTCGGGCAAGAGTAATTTCTTCGCAGCCATTCGCTTCGTCCTCGGCGATGCCTACACTCACATGGGCAGGGAGGAGCGACAGGCCCTTCTACATGTGCGTGTTCTCGATGTTTCATCTGATTATGATATGATATACTTATATTGAATAGGAAGGCTCGGGTTCCGCTGTGATGTCCGCGTACGTTGAGATTATCTTCGACAACTCCGACGATCGGTTCCCAACTGGCAAGCCAGAGGTGGTACTCCGTCGTACTATCGGCATGAAAAAGGACGAATACACGCTGGATCGTAAGAATGCCACCAAGAACGATGTGATGAATTTGCTCGAATCGGCCGGTTTCTCGCGATCGAATCCCTACTATATCGTGCCACAAGGTCGAGTGACAGCCTTGACCAACATGAAAGACTCGGAGCGACTGAATCTGCTGAAGGAAGTGGCAGGGACACAGGTTTACGAAGCGCGCCGTGCTGAGTCTCTTAAAATCATGCACGAAACAAACAACAAGCGGGCCAAGATTGACGAACTCCTGGATTTCATTAATGAGCGTCTTGCTGAGCTAGAAGAGGAAAAGGATGAGTTGAGAAACTTCCAGGAGAAGGACAAAGAAAGGCGCTGTCTCGAATACACGATTTATTCCCGTGAACAGCAAGAGATTGCCAGCTACCTCGACAGCTTAGAAGAACAACGCCAAACCGGTGTTGAGGATACTGATCTCAACCGCGATCGTTTCATCCAGGGCGAGAAAGAAATGGCGCAAGTCGATGCCGAAATCGCCGAATGCAAGCAACAGATTGAGTTCCTCAAGGTAGACAAGGCGCAATTAGAAGAGGAACGCCGTGAGGCTTCGAAAGCACTTGCGCAGGTCGAATTGCAAGCCAAGTCCCTCTCAGATAACCAAGTTGCCGCTCAAGCTCAGAAATTACGCCACGATCAAGAATTGAAGTCCGTTCAGGCCGCTATCCAAGAGCGCGAAGCGGAGCTTCATGAACTTATTCCCAGTTTCAATTCAGCGAAAGATCAGGAGGATGATATCAAGGCACAGCTGACCGAGGCAGAGACCTCGCGTCAGAGATTGTATGCCAAGCAGAGCCGGAACTCCCGCTTTAGGAACAAGTCGGAAAGAGACAAGTGGCTGCAGGCCGAGATCAAGGATAACTATACGTCCATATCTACAGTACAAGAGGTGATAGCACAGACTCAGGAGGACATTAACGAACTCGAGAATGAGATTGCCCTCTTGGAGCCGGAATGCGAACGTTTGCGCAAACAGATTGATGGCAGGGGAGACACCATGCAGTCGATGGAACAACAAGTGCAAGCGGCAAAGGATGAAAGAGATCGGCTCATGGACCAGCGAAAGTGCGTTTTTCATTCCTTTACTTCTACTTCTTTTACCCTTCGGCCCATTTCGACAGTACGCTAACTATTATTCAGGGAATTGTGGAGAGAGGAAGCAAAATTAGATTCGATTCTGGTGAATGCTTCAAACGAAGTAGAACGTGCGGATCGTAGTCTATCTCAGATGATGGACCACAACACCAGCCGCGGTATTGCAGCCGTTCGCAGAATCAAACGTCAGCACAACCTTGAGGGTGTCTATGGTACACTAGCCGAGCTCTTCGAGGTCAACGACAGGTACCGTACAGCAGTCGAGGTCACTGCGGGTCAGAGTCTGTTCCACTATGTTGTGGACACCGACGAAACCGCCACTAAGGTGTTGGAGATTCTGCAACATGAAAAGGCCGGCCGGGTCACGTTTATGCCCTTGAATAGGTTGAGATCAAGGCCTATTAACATGCCCAGAGCTAGTGACACGATTCCGATGATTGAGAAGCTCCAATACGATCGGGCGTATGAAAAGGCTTTTTTCCATGTATTCGGCAAAACCATCATCTGCCCGAACTTACAGGTTGCCGCGCAGTATGCCCGAAGCCATGGTGTGAACGCTATCACTCCCGAGGGTGATCGTTCGGACAAGAGGGGTGCCCTTACCGGTGGTTTCCACGACTCGCGCCAGTCCCGTCTCGATGCGGTTAAGAATCTAGCCAGATGGAGGGATGAATTCGAGACCAAGAAGAGTCGCGGTGCAGAAATTCGGAAGGAGCTGGAGAAATTAGATCAACTCATCACAAGAGCTGTTGGCGAGCTACAAAAGTTGGAACAACAGAGACACCAAGTACAGAACAGCAACGGGCCCTTAAGACAGGAGCTAAAGGGCAAACGTGACCTTACTCAGAAGAAAAACGATAATCTCGATGCTAAGCAGAGGGCTCTCCGAAACATTGAAACCAATTTGGCTGCTTTAACCGACCAAGTCAACGCTTTCGAAGCGGAACTGAAATCGCCGTTCCAAAAGGCTCTGAGCAATGAGGAAGAAGCGCGTCTAGAGAGTCTTAACACTGCTGCTCAAGAACTCCGCCGGCAATACCAGGAACTCTCCAGCCAGCGTAGTGAACTGGAGGCCCGAAAGTCTGTTCTAGAAGTAGAACTCCGGGAAAATCTCAACCCTCTTCTTGACCAACTGGTCGGACAGGACATCGATATGGCCGATGATGGCGCCCAGGGCAACCTGAAAGAGACTCAGCGGGAAATGAAGCGCCTCAACCAGTCTCTTGAGAAGCTCAGTCAGCGCCTGCAGCAAGTAGATGAGTCGATCGAGCAAGCCAATGCTCGCAAGGGTGAGCTTGGGCAGAGAAATGCAGAGACACGGCGAGAGTTGGACGAGCTGGCTAAGTCCATCGAGAAGCACCAACGACGGATGGAGAAGAGCATGCAAAAGAAAGCTGCGCTAACCAAACAGGCCTCTGAGTGTGCGGCGAACATCCGTGACTTGGGTGTGCTCCCAGACGAGGCTTTTACAAAGTATAAGAACATGGATTCCAACGCCGTTGTCAAGAAGCTGCACAAGGTTAACGAAGGTCTGAAGAAATACTCTCATGTCAACAAGAAGGCGTTTGAACAGTACAACAGCTTCACGAAGCAGCGTGAAACCCTCACCACTCGGAGAGCGGAACTTGATGCCTCGCAGAAGTCGATCGACGATCTCATTAATGTTTTGGATCAACGGAAAGACGAAGCCATCGAACGAACCTTTAAGCAGGTGTCCCGCGAGTTCCATAATGTTTTCGAAAAGTTGGTGCCTGCAGGTCGTGGCCGTTTGATCATTCAGCGTAAGACGGACCGCACCATGCGGCAGGAAGAGGAACTCGACTCCGAGGACGAAGAAGCCCAGAATAGCGTAGAGAACTATGTTGGTGTCGGAATCAGTGTCAGCTTCAATAGTAAACATGATGAGCAGCAGCGTATCCAACAGCTTAGTGGTGGACAGAAGAGTAAGGGTCCCCTGCCACCCAGTACCTTGCAAGAATGTACTAATTTCCTACGACAGGTCTTTGCGCACTTGCATTGGTCTTCGCTATTCAAGCCTGTGACCCCGCCCCCTTCTATCTGTTCGATGAGATCGATGCCAACCTTGACGCTCAATACCGTACTGCCGTAGCCCAGATGCTCAAGTCGATCTCGGACGCCACAAATGGACAGTTCATCTGTACCACTTTCCGTCCCGAGATGTTGCACGTGGCAGAGAAGTGCTATGGTGTCAGTTTCCGGCAGAAGGCCAGTACGATCGACGTCGTGTCGAGAGAGGAGGCATTGAAATTCGTGGAAGAGCAGAAGTCATGAGAGGTCTCGGTGGAGAGGAAGTCCTATTGATGGTTTTACATGTTTTGACTACTCCGTCGGCGGGATAAATAGGGTCGCAGGCGTATTGATACGGGCAGTTTCACTATTCAATTTTCTTTTTCTATATGGAAGACATCGTTTGCTCCCTTTCGCTGTATTTTTATTTCCGAATCGTCGAGCTCTTGCTTTAAGATCCCCAATAGTCAACTCTTTCTATATCCTCTTCGTTAGTGTATGTTTTTGTGCCTCATTAAGCTGCCATAGAACAACCGCCTCTGAAAACCTCTGAAGAAGATTGGATCTCTTTATGAGTAGTCAGGGTGATAGGTTAAGGCTGCGTTAAGGACTAGTAAAACTAAATAAAAAATAAAAATTGGTTTCTTGTGTAGATACATACAAAATGGACTTTTCTACTTTTGAGTCATGTTTCTCTGACTATGATTCAATTACACATAGTAGATTGCTTCAAATATATATTTCAGGGCTGTGTTTAAAATACTAATAATACAATTTTTTATGACTCTAAACAGTTTCTATATTTCAAATGCTACAAATTAAATATAGCTACAGGCCAACCTTAAGCAACAAGTATTTTAGCAATAACTTGCACTAAACCCAACCCTTTGAGATTGATTTGGAAAAGCTCAAACACCAACCATACTATTTTCCAACAATACTTTCTTCTCATTACCACAACCCTTAACCTGACAGTGAATTGCTCCTCTCGCCCTGAGACAGAGAGTATTAACAATATGCTGCAGCAATCTAGCTAGCATCTGCCTGATTCCCACTTGCTGCTCGCAAGACATATCAAAAATGATTTCTTGAATCTCATGATCTCTCGGAATAGCCCGACAAGCACTTCTCCAAGTTTGCACGAGCATGGACAAGTTCGGTCTGTCTATACCGCCGTTTCGTTCTTCAGGAGTCAGCTGCACAAATGAGATGGTGTATAGGATTTTGAGGCGTAGTTTTCGTATCCCATTTCGTTTCTCTGTACTTTCAGACGTGGTGCTCTCAAACACCTTTTGTAGTTCGCTTGGGTCTTGGAAGACGAAGAGATATATTGGTGGGGATTTTCGGATATGGTCTAGTGGTATCTCCGTGGCGTTTGTGTTGGCAAGGTTGACGTGTCTGCAAGTAACGTATCCGAGGTTATTGATGGTGATAGATACTTCGGTGGTCATATTGTTTGCTAGGAATAGATACTGCCAGAATATGGTGTCAACCTGACTTCTTGGTACTTGGATGATTCAGTTGTAGAATACAGTACTACATCTAGAGCCAGTGGCTATTCGCCCGTCGTGCGCTTCTTGGACACGAGATAGGTATGACCAGCTTATTGTACTACCTTGCATATATTCGGCTTCCATGTTCTTTTGGACCTTAAGATAATTTTTAAGCAGTTAGTCAGTCTAATGTTCCTATTCAATTTCTCTATCAGAGTTAGGCACCTATATCAAGAAACATACGCTTTTAAATCCCTTTAAAATTATATAGTTCCGAAGGCAATGTTTTCACTATAAAACAAACCGAAAATATCATCAGAAGCCCAATATGGGTTCTAAGTATCCCAAACTTGAAAATATGCAATATATATATATCTATCTCTACTCCGTAGGTTGATCCAATCCAATCTAATTCTTCAACACCCCCTCCCCAGTCCACTCCTGCAAAATCTCCTCCCCCACCCCGCGAACAAGAACATGAATATGCTCCAAACTCCGCACACTCTGTAACGCCGTCCAATTCTTAAACCAAAGCACATGCGCCGTCGGATCTTCAAACCGGCCCTTCTCCCTCTCCAACCTCTCCACGAACGTCCTCCGCACAAACCCCTCAATCAACGCCCTCGACTCATCCGTCACATCCCCGTTCTCCTCCTTCACGGCGACAGGCGTCCTCAGCCACACGACCATATGGGCGATGTCCGGGGTGACACCGTAGGGCCAATCGTTGCGGAGAATCTTGTAGTCCGCGGGATCGGCAAATGGGATCGGGTTCTTGAAGGGGAAAACCGCCCCACTGTCTCTGGCGGCGGTAGTGGTGCTGACTGTTGGGTTGGGTAAGTGCCAGCCTAAGCGGCGTTGACAGATGTAGTTTGTGATTGTGCCATATTGGGCTTTGATGTCTCTTGTCCAGGCGAGATAGCGTCTCAGATCGGAGGGTTTCCGCTTTAGAATGCCGAGATCATTTCGGGCTGTTTTTATTTGCCATTGTTTTTGGTGAGTGGAGTTAAGGTTTAAGGTCTGGAATGCGGAACCATTTGCAGTGGTAATCTGAAGGGGAAATGGGAATGGGAATTGGGGAATGAGGAGTGAGGGGTTAATTAGGTATTGTTTGATAGTGGTTGTGGAAAGAGGGGAAATCTTCTTTTTTTCCTTTTTCCCCCTTGTATGAATATAAAATTAGACAAAATGCGTGAGAACATACCGATGATGGCTTTAAGATCTTCCCAGTCATGGAGGACAAATTCCTCGTCGGTCTGCGCTAGGACTTGACGATCAACCTCGGTCAGGTTGAAGGCTGGCGGCTCCTCCTCTCGGGTCATGATTAAATTGTTCTGGTAGTTCAAGGAATTGGAATGATCGACTTGGGAGGGTGGACCAGGAAAAAAGACGGATCGGGAAATGGAAGAGAGAGCTGAGAGAGGGAGGTAGTCATCAAAATGAGAGAATGGAGTAAGAGTCTCCATTGCCAACCTCAGGCAGACATACATACATTCATCCATTAACTAAGAGCAAATACGGTAGTTACACCTATCGGGATTCTTTACCCCGGAAAAGCAAATTCCCTAACAGGGACTGTTATTCCGCTTTATGGGTCGACTAGAACAATCTGATAAAGGAAAACAGGAACTAACAAAGTAGATAAGCTTCAATGCTGACTGAGAATAGTAAGTGACGACCATTTGCCTCCGATGGGACTCGCAATGATGTCTGGACGGACCCTGACACAGCAATCAACTGCCGTAAAAAGAATCGATTGATCTCCCCGCACACACGACTGCCTACCCTCGGCGTTGGATTGATTGATGCTTTTCTCCCTCCTCCCGTGACTTCCCCGGGCCAATTCAACCATCTCGTCAACAATACCGAAAATTACGGTAACCGTCAAACAGAGAAAACAAAGAATTCCCGCCCATTGTGTCCTCCGCGGGAAGGTTAGCGGTAACAGCTCCGTACGGCGGTCCTCTCACCCAGATCTTTCCGCCATTTTGTTATCTTCCGCGTCCTCTTTCTTCTTACCTCCTCGCTTTCCTCCTCTCCTCTCTACCTTTCTTTGTATCTCTTATTCTAATATTTTTTTACTGGGGTCGCTGGAGGAATTGTCATCATGAGGTTAGTACTCACTCGTGCTCCATCGCCCATTGCGCATTGATTGACCTCTGTCGCTATTTCACAGTGCCCTTTCTCTCGAGAACATCACTGGGGTGTATATCCCTTCCGCTCTGCTGGTGGTCGGAGCGGCCGTATTCAAGTCCGAATGGCTTCCATTTGCCGTCGCAATTGCTGCTGTATTGGCGGGTGTGAAGCTGTTCAATGGCAATGGTCGTATGTGAAGCCCTTCGATTCGCATCAAATGATATGATAAAGTGCTGACCGCTTCCTCTTTGACTCCATTAGAAGCTAGGAAGGTCCTGAACCCAACGGAGTTCCAGAACTTCGTCTTGAAAGAGAAGAACGAGATCTCTCATAATGTCGCCATCTACCGCTTTGCCCTGCCCCGTCCCACCGATATCCTAGGTCTGCCCATCGGCCAGCACATCTCTCTTGCCGCTACCATCGAAGGCCAACCCAAGGAGGTTGTGCGCTCTTACACTCCCATCTCCTCCGACAATGAGGCTGGTTACTTCGATCTCCTCGTCAAGGCCTACCCTCAGGGTAACATCTCCAAGTACCTGACCACGCTGAAGATCGGCGACAACATGAAGGTTCGCGGCCCCAAAGGTGCCATGGTCTACACCCCGAATATGTGCCGCCACATTGGTATGATTGCTGGAGGGACCGGCATCACCCCCATGCTGCAGGTCATCAAGGCCATCATCCGCAATCGCCCTCGTAACGGTGGCAACGATACTACCCAGGTGGATCTCATTTTTGCCAATGTGAACCCCGATGATATCCTGCTCAAGGACGAATTGGAGGCTCTGGCTAAGGAGGACGATGGATTCCGCATCTACTATGTGCTCAACAATCCCCCTGAGGGCTGGACCGGTGGTGTGGGATTCGTCACTCCCGATATGATCAAGGTTGGTTGAGCGTCATTACCCTTCTAGATCGCCGTTGGCTAACACCCGTTTCCCTAATTCAGAAGTGCCTGCCTGCCCCGGCCAAGGATATCAAAATTCTCCTGTGCGGTCCTCCTCCAATGATCAGCGCCATGAAGAAAGCCACCGAGTCTCTCGGATACACCAAGGCTCGCCCTGTCAGCAAGCTCGAGGACCAAGTTTTCTGCTTCTAAGCAGAGCTTTTGCTTCTTTTGCGGCCAAGTTTGATATTTGGCAGATAGAATGAGCGCCGCGCCTGTTACGACTTCTGTGCAACGCGGTGATCGGTAACCTATGCGAAGCTATGTTAGTGTTTGGTCCCGGACCATCTATGAACTGGGAACGATAGAGATAGATGAGGCAATCACCAAAAGGTTTTCACGACCATTAAAGTACGCATGATACCTGGATCTGAAACGATGATTCTGTTTGTTCTTCTTGTACCTTGTGTCTACATTATGTCCATTACTAGTATTATATCAATGATGTCAGGGTTCATAAACCTCCATGATGGAATCAACTAAAGCCAAGAACTTCTCCCGATACTCCTCAGCCGTCGTGGTGATCGTCATTGGGCCTTGACGCCCAATAACATTGAACATCTGGACGACGCCGGTCATTGCCTGCGCGTGCAGCTTATGCTTGGCCCAGAAAAAATCCAACAGCACCGCGCGATATTTCCACTTTCCATCCGTGGAGGGCAATCCAATGCGCCATTTGCTCTTCTTCCCAATCACATCCGGGTTGGAAGATGCGGGAAAACGCACTAAGAATAAGGAATAATCCACTGCGTTTGCCGCGGCAAGGAACCCTGTATCGGCCTCTATCATCCGCTTCATATCGTCGTAGTCCAATTGACTCAGTCGCATCTTATCGGGAAACTCATCTGCCAGTCGACTCAGGGTACCCTGGCTGACGAAAGGATCAGGGATAAGATCACGCTCGGGGAAGAAATAGTCAATTGGTTTCAGGTCGTAAGTTTCCCATCTATCAGCGGCTGGGTCCTTCTCTTTTCCGCACAGCGTGTTTTCCATGATAATATGATGGGCGGGCGCCATTTTCAGAAGGGTCCCGAGGGATGTGTACGGTGCATAAATGTAATCCGTAATCCAAACCAGGACCGAATCCGGATGACCACTGATATACTCATAGTATGGTTGGAGGAGGTCCTGGCGGAAGAAGGAATGTTCGAAGTGTCGCGGGAGGCTTTTCACGAGGAATGTGGAGTCCGATGTGCTGAAGAACGTCTAGAAGGAATTAGTACCAGGGACTAATTGTATGGTATCAATGAGCATACAGATCCCGAGAAGCCCAAATCCCCCATCGGTTGCAGAGGAAGAGCATTGTCTTCCCAACTTAAGAAGCAAGCCCTATACTGCTCTTCAGAGATCTCCCAGGCCTCATTTCGCAGCTTTCGAAATATATCCGCCTTATATCTAAGAAGCTTTAGGTAGAATAAGCTAAAGAAAGCCAGGACCTGTCCTAGTAATGTCTTGCGAAATGTGTTGGGATCGCGGAAGAGTGCGAATTGGATACTTTTGGAGAGGGCGTACTGGCGACGACCCATTGTCACAGCGGTAGTAGATATGCGGGTAATGAAGGTGCTATACACATGATGCGTACTTTATATAAGTACAGCGCAAGGAGTCGCATGGTCAACACAAGGTCGAGGCAAGTTGTTTGTCGTTGCAGCACGGTGACGTCAGGAGAATACGCATTTCCAAATAGGGTTAGGGTGCATCGCATCAGGTGATCTCCAATCCAATGATTAGCAATTTGACTCACCGCCCTGGCCGCAAACAAATTGCCGGCAAAGCATTTGAGTCAAACAAGGGAAAAGGAAAAGAGGGAAGGGAAAAAAAAAGTTGTTCCCCTCCATTGAAGGCTCTTGATTTCCCCTCCGTTTATGGGTCACTATCTGCTTAGCGGGGCCCGGCGATTTTCCAGCGCCATTTTCCAGACTCTGCAGTCCTGCGGTCCACAAAATATTCGCTCTTCCCTATACAGTCGCCCTTGTTCTTTGGCGTATTTTAATCCTAGGCGCTCCCCTTACGACTCTCGACGTCTTAGTACCAACACGTCCCTCGCCGAGAATCTAGTGCGCGTCGCAACCATGGCATCTGCTGCGGATCTTTCTGTTGCCGTTGAGGGGCTCAAGATCCAGTCTACGACGGAGACATCGAAGTACCCCAACTGCTTTCCTTCCTTGAACCCAGTCGATCTCTACAGAGAGCATATCGCAGAGAAGCTCGGCGAGGCCGCCGGCATTGACCCTCAAATTATCTATACCCGTTTGCAATGGGCCACCACATTGGATAAGGGCGATCTGTTGTTGCCGGTATGCGATTATCCTCTAGACTTGGTTGGAGTTGTTACTTGTGCCGGAGGACTAATCGATTTTGCTGTTATAGGTCCCCTCCTTGCAGATCAAGAAGAAGAACCCCCAGGAGCTTTGCAAAGAACTTGCCGAGAAATTCCCCGAGTCCGACTTGGTCCTTCCTCCTGTCCCCTTTGGTATTCACTTGCAATTCTTCTTCAAGCCTCAGGGCCTGACTCGCGATGTCGTGAGGCGCATCCTGAAGGAGAAGGAGGCCTACGGTACAAATGGCAACCAGGGAATGCGTGACCCCTCGGATCCCTCCAAGGGCCAGAAGAGGATGATCGTCGAGTTCTCTTCGCCCAACATCGCCAAGCCTTTTCATGCTGGTCACTTGCGTAGTACCATCATCGGAGGTTTCCTGGCCAACCTCTACACCGTCATGGGATGGGATGTCATCAAGATGAACTACCTTGGTGACTGGGGTAAGCAGTATGGTCTGCTTGCCAACGGATACAAGCGCTTCGGTAACGAGGAGGCACTGAACAAGGACCCCATCAACCACCTATTTGATGTCTATGTGAAGATCAACAGCATTGTTTCCGAGCAGGATGGACCCATCAAGGAGTTAAAGGAGCAGATCAAGGCGAAGAAGGAGAAGAACGAGGATGTCTCTGAACTCGAAGCGGAACTGGCGAAGCTAGTTGAGGCTAGTGAGGACGAGAGCGCTCGTCGTTACTTCAAGAGCATGGAAGATGGCAACGAAGATGCTTTGGCCCTGTGGCGCAAGTTCCGTGATCTCAGTATTGCGAAGTACCGTCAGACCTATGCCCGCCTGAACATTGACTTCGATGTGTACTCTGGCGAGTCTCAGATCAAGAACGAGAGTATGACCTCTGCTTACCAGACCTTGGAAAAGACCGGCGTCTCCGAGAAGTCTGAGGGTGCGGTCATTGTTGACTTCACCAAGCACGGTGCTAAGAAGCTCGGAAAGGCCATCATTGTCCGTAAGGACGGTACCCCTCTCTACCTCACTCGTGATATTGGTGCTATCACGGAGCGTGATGAGGCTTATCACTTTGATAAGATGATCTATGTTGTCGCCGCTCAGCAGGATCTCCATCTGGCCCAGCTCTTCAAGATCACGGAACTCATGGGCTACAAGGATCTGGCCGGCCGCTGTCAGCACGTTAACTTCGGTATGGTCCGCGGAATGAGCACCCGTAAGGGTACCGTCAAATTCTTAGATGATATCCTGAGGGATGTTCGTGACAAGATGCACGAAGTCATGAAGAAGAACGAGGATAAGTACCGTCAAGTCGAGAATCCAGAAGAGACGGCCGATGTTCTGGGTATCACTGCCGTCATGGTGCAGGACATGAGTGGCAAGCGGTATGTCTCCCATCAAACATAGTGGAACATTTGCATAGTGACTAATTGGTACAGTATCAACGGCTACGATTTCAACCTGGAGGCTATGACCTCGTTTGAGGGTGACACCGGCCCTTATCTGCAGTACGCTCACGCCCGTCTCTGCTCAATTATTCGCAAGTCGGAACTGAAGGTCGAGGACCTGCCCGCCGCCAACCTAGACCTCTTGACGGAGACCCACGCCTCAGACCTTGCGCGTCTGCTGGCCCAGTGGCCTGATGTGTTGCTCAACACTCTCCGTACTCTAGAACCTACCACAATTATCTCCTATCTCTTCCGCATGACTCACGTTCTGAGCTCCAGTTACGATGTTCTTAAGGTTGTGGGTAGCGAGCCTGAGTTGAAGCTGGCTCGTATGGCTCTGTATGAGGCTGCCCGCCAGGTCCTGAACAACGGAATGAGGGTGTTGGGTCTCAGCCCCGTTCAACGGTATGCCCTTCTGAATTTCAAAGTTGTTACTGTCGATGGTATGCTAACATCTGCCACAGTATGTAAGGAACGACATCAAAAGCTTGATACACTCCGTAGATCACGATAGTTCCTTAAATACCAACATGTGATTTCTCGTCGTCGTTTTTAGCATTACCCCGGAGAGCATTTGGTTTTGGGCAAATGAAATATATATATATATATATATATGTTCCTATACGTACCTGTTTTCCTACAACATCGTAGATTTCCTGTTCTAGATCCCGCCACTTTAGTGAGGGTACTCAGTGAGCAGTCACGTGAGTCCAGATCTACTCACCCGCCCTTTATTTTGCACGGGTAGTTCGACGGCCATATCTGATGAACAGCCCTCAAGATTGCCCAGGTCACCAAACTATCATGTACGATAACAAAACTAGAAAGCTGATGGAGAGTAATTAAGCTCTGTGCGGTGACATCAAAGTAGATTAAACATGTAGGGCAACTGTAAGATGAAGATAGTTTCCAATAAAGCTATAAAGATAGATATTCTTCTTCCTTCAGGACAGCCAATACTATAGAAGCAAGATTCAATCAGTATACGACAAGACAGTTCTTACTGTGCTTCTTCTGTCATGAACCTAGACCTGAGAAACAAGATTATTATCTGTGAACAACTTACTTTAAATAATGGGTTATATATTTCTGATGTAGCTTTTTGTTCTATCAGTCTAGTCATGCTTTTTTCTTACGGCATCTTTCTTCTGGTGGGCTTTTAAAAATATAGCTATTCACTGTCTGTTGTTTACGGCGCTTTCTTTTTGCGTCTTCATCCCGGAAGAAAATTCTTTTACCCATTGTCTCATCAGCGAGCTGCGAAAGAAACACTTGCGGAAGATTAATAGAAATAAGACAATCAAAGAAAATTAAAAAATAAGAGGAAAATTGATTAAAATAGCAATTACTGAACAATTCTTTGGTAACTTTGAGAACATAACAGGCAGCAAGATTACTTATATAAAAGAATTGTTCAAAGATTTATTCAATATATAGATTCTATTAACCTGAGAGCTAGTGTCCTAATTTGGTTGAAGCAGATCAAAAAAACCTTGATAGAAGAGAGTAAAATTAAGAATATTAAAAAATAAAAATTTAATTTTATTAGAGAGAATTTTATCAATCTTATATTATAAATATAGATCTGTAATAACCCTGTCTTTATGCATGGACTTCTCAAGATATTTATCCTATTTGCACTGTCACGGATAGAGATTTAGGCAATCAGTGAATAAGTGGTAGTCATGTGACCCCTTCGTCTATAAGGGCAACACAACACAATAGCTTCATGTTTGCTTTTCTTTTCCTCTCTTTAGCTTAGTCTCTTCGTGATAGACTACCTAATTAACTATTGATTCAGTTGAGTCCCTTACATGCACTACAGATTTTGTTATTTACAGGAGCAAAAATTAATACTTTTATTCTAAATATAAATATCTGCTTAACTCTCTACTTCATAGTTTTCATTTCTTCTCCAGAGTTGATATTTTAGGTTAGGAGTACCAATACTACATTATCTAGTCATTGGTTAACTCATCACATAATGTCAACTCTCGTCAAAACCTCCTTTAGGCACAGTACAAGGCACAAATACCTTTGGTATTAACAGACCTTCCGTGACCTATCTTTACACAAATCCGAATTGAACTGAACTCGAACGAACAGATCCTGGTAGCCTACGATGGCTCGATCTGTGAATCTGAACCCTGAAATTCCTGAATCCAGCTCCTTCGAACCCCCTCCTCGCCTCCAACTCCTACCCCAGCTCATTTACACCGAAGCGGGGCTTCCGGTATCATCTACATGACGTACATGGTCTGACTGATAGAATTTGGAAGCCCAGGAAGTCGACTTCAAAAAGAAAAAGAAATACCAAAACCTGCTTCTTTCCCTATCTTTTCCAGCCTGCCGAGGACGGCGAGGCTATTGATATTGTAGTGGGAGATACAATCTAAAATACTGATAAAATATAAAGCATAGCTGTTTTTGTAGATTTGTGAGTCTATTTTCTGTGGCAATACAACCTGGAGAGGTTATTACCAGCCCAGTTACTGACTGATCAAAAAGGAGCAGTAAAGCCGATGTGGAAAGGCCTGTCACTAGGATCCGGGCGGAAATGCCACCCCCCGGGCCGCTCACAAGGCCTGCAAGGACACTCCACTGCCCATCTTCTCCCACCTGCCTTCGAGGACGGCGTACTGTTGTGGGAGACTAACATAGTTTCCAAATAACTGATGAAACATGAAGCATAGCCGTTTGAGGGACCTGTGGGTCTATCTGCGTGGCAATACGACATGGAGAAGTACCTGACGTGGAAATACCACTTGGACGGCACAACAGCGCAGCTAACTACGCCCGGCTAGGTGAGCTAGGAACGCTAAACCTGAATTGGAGACACTCGAGAGATCTGGTGGATAAGACAGCCATAGTGGAAGGTTCCTCAGGACAGACCTCAGGCGATCATCCGCAGCGATTCTCAGCCCGAGCTACCATTACCCACACCAGCTATGATTGGCTCGAGCCATTTTACACACAGTATCCAGGTCTTCTGCCTTCGAAGACAGTAAGGCCACGCATGCTTTGCCACTTACAGTGCCTGCGATCGGAGCAGGAGCTCATTTATTCTATGGATTTTATTCGCCTGCCACAACTTAACTACAAATCCATCCCTCGAAACACCATAATCGCTGTGATTGGTCCGAGACATTCTGTACTCTTTTGTTTCTTCTTCCTTGACTTCTCTGGCATTTCAGGTACGTGTACTGGGTTACGTGTACCGCCAATCGTCTGTCTGTAAAGATTCAAAAGGATAAGAAATGAATGTCGCTGCGTCTCAGACTTGACGGATCAGGCGATGAGTCGCTAGTATCAGACACAATAAAAATTCGAATTAAAACAATTATTGCTTATACTGTATATAGTCAGTATTTCTTTGGCAATCAGAAAGTTGTTAATAGAAAAATCTATCACAGTAGGCCCATCGTAATGAGGCACATGAAGTAAGTACATTTTCTCGGCTCAGTAGAGCTCAGACGACATGCTCGACACGATTGCCGAACTTCTACCGCATCATAAACCCGTGACGCACAACAAGAAGCACACAATCCACCAGACAGATCCTCTGATACCCACAGACTACATTACACCTCCTCAACAACCGCCAATCGACTCCTCACTGGCACATTATCCGTCCTCGACCCCGGCTCTGGGAATCCCGACACTTTAACCCCCTTCCCAAAGAGCAAACAGTGCGTCGACCCGCCGAAATGAAACATCCCCATCTCATCACCCTTCACCACCCTCTGCCCCTCCTTAACCGTAACCTCACAGCTTGACACCTCTGACATACCCACCTCGACGACCGCCATGAGACCAATAGCCGGATTATCCGCCTGAATATAAACAATTGCCCTCGCCGCGACGGCCGATAGGTACCCCTGCGAGTACCGCGGAGCTTTCGGCCAGGCCCCATATATCTCCATGGAGGCAAACAATGGCTCGGAGAAATAAGTCCCGTTGAACCTTGCCACCTTGACTATGGTTCCTGTGACAGGGGCATGCCATCGGTGGTAGCTCAGGGAGCTGAGATACGCTTGATAGACTGTTCCACCGACAAAGCGCTCACTTAGTTCGTCATTGCCGAGCATATCCTCGACGGAGTATGGCTGACCTTTGACCCAGAATCGATCTCGCCGTTTGACGTCGTGGGCTATAGCGAATGGTAGTGATTCACATACGTTTGCGATCACGGAGTCATCGTGAGGCTCAGCGACTGGGCGTCGCTCCTCGCGGAACGCTCGTGTGAAGAACCCATCCCAAGATGTGAAGTTGTAATGTTTCTCGCTCGGGTCGCAGACAAAGAGCTCCTCGAATGAGTACGATGACCCGTCCACATTCGCAACGGCAGTAAGCTGCTCAATAGCTGCTGGACTGAACCACCCCGTGGTCGAATTATTGAGTACCTCCGCCGACGCGGGGGACTGGAGATAATCTCCCCAGGCATCCAGCACGCGCTTCAGGATAGCATTGACCGCGGGATCGAGGAAGAACCCATGTCCGTGAAACGTCCCCATTGGCCAGTCTACTAGTGCATGCATGGGCAGTCCAACCAGTCCGACCTGGTTCTCATGTTCACTCCATGATGGCGCTATGGTGAGTAGATGGTTCATGATACTTAGCATCTGCGTGTAGCTGCGCACCACGGGCTGACCGCTGGGATCGGAGAAGTTGGCTGGGATGTCGTCATACATTCCATTTGCGAGGAGATAGATCCGTGAATCGCCCTCTATCAAGTCCTTAAGATCTTGGACAGCGGGGTGGAGTGGCTTGGGGTTCGCTAATGTGTCTCTGGCTACCTTTTTGGTCCATTCTTGTTGGATGCGGTAGTCTTTCGGTAGCCAGAGGCCTGGCCTGATATACGAGTTAGACGCTTGGTGTACGTCACACTATCCGAAGTGGTGTGCTGAGACATACCTCTGTGCCCGATGGAGACGTGGGATTTCAGATCCGCCCACAGCATCCCTAACACATAACAGGAACAGCAGGGTTCGACAAATTGCAGACCACAACCATGTATGCATCATCTTGCTGACGTATACACGTGCACAAAAAAAAAAAAAAAAAAAAAAAAAAAAAATTTTGGATCTACAGGCTATAGTACCCCTGAAGCCCGCAATGGCCCTGTTCTTAGGGCCTTTATATGGTTGCAGGAATTGTACTCCGGTCAATCACTGATTTCCGAGATGTGGGTCTTTAGTCTCTAGGCGTTGCGGAAATAGGTTGCCATGAATCATGATCAAATCCGTATTCGCAGAAAGTTCACTGCGGAGAAAACAGGGATGCGTGGATACATACCGCTAGGAAATTAGTTAGTGTTTTGTGGCTGTAATCTGAACAATAGGGCAAGATGCAGTGGCATAGTTCTCTTCCCAGCAACCCTACCGAAGATTACGCCTTGCTTGCTAGGACTGGCAAGTGGGACTTGATATACCTGGTCTTTAGCTGACTGTAAGGCGAATAAATGTCAACCAACCTATGGCTAGGATTTTGTTCAACGACTTGTCCATTAATGGTTAACACACCCGGTGTGAATCGGTGGCTCTCTTTTTTAGTAGCTTTGATTACGTTCATTTCGACTATGTTGAGTACTTCCGCATTGTTCTATTTAGTTTTGATTTTTTTACTTCGAAGTAGAAGCTAGAATATGGTCTGGCCTAATTCTAGAGTACGTAACTCAAATCTGTAGCGTGCGTATGCGAGACACCGAGTGCCTCTATTCCTCCCGGTCGCTGTCCGCCTCCCTCTCAATCTGATTCATTTTCTCGTCCACCTTGTTGTATTTGGAAAAGAGCACATAGACAATAATAGCCGATAGAAACATGATGCCACTGAGGCAAATAAACTGCACTAAGATCTGTGGTTTCTTTGAGGTGGGTGAAATCGCCAACCCAAGCAGTGAGCCCAGCGCGCAGAGGAGCAGATTGGCTGAAGCTACCAGACTCTTCATGGACCGGGGAGCCTTCGTATAGGCATATTCCATGCTACTGAGGAAGGCGGTAATTTCAGACAGCGCTGTCAAGACGTAAATGGGGAGAATAGATAGGAAATTCACCTACGTATGTCAGGTATTGACTCGACACATCAGATGGACTTGTACTTACAGAGTAAGGGGGTGAGCTGTAAGCGACTGTTTGGGTGTCAGTAGACATTTTAAAATGCAAATGAGACCAATACACGTACGTGATTGCAGACCTGCGGCCACTGCAATGGCTCCCGACATGATAAAGAAGCCAAAAGTGATGCGCGAAATGGGCCGGAATGGTATGTTAACCCGACGTAATGAAGGGTAGATTACTCGCTCACTAGATAGAGGTCAGTATAGTATTGCCGGTTGAGATAGTGCAAAAGAGGGTACTGACAATAGCGGCAGCAAAATGAGGATACTGAGAGGGTTAATGCTTCCTGCCACTGGTGACATAGTCATCAGCCTCAGTCCTAATTAGGAGTACCATGTAACTTACAGAAGTCGTTAGGGAGCCCCATTGTATTCATGAGCCCGGCCAAACTGATGAGATTTCCAACTGTGTTGCCATAGCATAACCAGAAGATAGGGCTAGGGAGCTATTAGCGTACTTCTCCAAGGGGTCTACAGTACTCACAAGAGCGAGCTATTTGGCCGGTTAGTCAAACGCAGTAAGTCATTGGGTTAACGGGCTCTACTCACATAACTCGACATGCCATCAACGCCACCTTGATCTCGTCCACAAACTGATCGTCCCAGGGTAGATCTATTGTTTCCCCTTGCTGCCTCAAATAGGATGGCTTGGCATGGTCCATTGTCCTGTTTTTCTTGAAGCCAATCCAGAGTACGTGGGCAGCACGGATAGCAATTGAGCCCTGCGGTGGCCGGGTGACTAGTCCTTGTGAGCAATGGCACAGGACATTTTATCAAAACGCGTTTCTCACTATATTTGTTACGACAGAATATCAATACCACAGTAGCACATCCGTAGATGCACAGCGGTATTAAGAATGTCGCCCAGAACCCAACCTTACGTTCCACCCACTGGTGAAGTTAGTGAACAAAATAAAAGTAACGATTGGGATATACATACCGGCGCAATGAGGCCCGCGCAAGAGCCAATGTTAATTAGCCTGCAATATCTTAACGCCTTGTCCCGCTTGTACTCCATGCAACATACCAATAATAGCGACTGTAGATTGTCTGAACAGTGACATCCGGGTCTAAAATCACACGACGGTTGTCGGAAGTGATCTTAATCACGGGCTTCTTGCCCGTGTACTGATCGGCCACGAGAGGCCCGACATTGCTTTTGATTCCACCCGCACTACTCGTGTTATCCACAGTTGACCATAAGTGTGGTGGATTTGACGTACCCCAATCCAATAATTATCAAGGCAACCAATAGCCCAGGCCATCCGGCTCCATTCTCCAAGGACACGGGCAAAGAAGTGAGGAAGAGAATCAAGGTGCCGATAGTGGCCGTGCTAACGCAGTTCTTGTTAATATTCTCTGAGACATGCTCATTCAAGAAGTGGACGATTTGTCTAGAACTCACATGCTTCCAAGAAGTATAGTTTTCACACGACCCAGATAACAATCTGCTATGACAGCACCTAAGATCGGCATCAGGAAGCACCAGCATTGAAAGAAATAACCGATGGCCGTAGCAGTTGCTTGTCCCTAATAATAGCCACGACGACGTCTGTCAAAAAGGCAAGTCGATACAAATGGATATGAACACGATTCCTCGACATACCTTGCCAAGGGCACCGGGAAGACGGTCATCGTGTAGAGGGTTCTGAACATAGTTCTCTGTCAACATCGTTTAGCACTCGAACCTTTAAGTGGAGATTCGCACTGACGTAGTGGCCCTGTTATGGAACGAAATGTGAATCTCTCAGCCGCCTCTGCAATTACTACCATGAATATAGTGTAGGGGATCTTGTCGGCAATTCGAGGAAGGGTTTCCAGCTCTTCGGGAGTAGGGCCGACCGGTTCATTGGTAGACGCTGTGTTGTTAGATGTGGGCTCTTTTTCATTGTCACCTGGGTTTCTGGACATTATTAGCTGGTTAAAGTTGAAAACAGCAAGACGCAAAGGAATCAACAGACATTTGTTCTTCAGTTGGCTCCTTCATCTTTTCCCCCCAATACAGAAGTTGTTTGGAGCCGAATGCAACACGTTTGGCGGAGGGCGAGTCAAGCAGATGCGATATGGCACGATTGACTTTTCCCCCCAATGCACTTGCTGCTGCTTTACCCCTCGAGTAGCACCTGAGATCAATTACCGTTGAGGACTCTTGGGGTTGCGTGTTCTGGCTTGTCACAACGCTATGTTTGTTATCCTTGTTCCTTTTGACTTTTATTTATTTAGTTTTTTTTTTTTTTTTTTTTTTTTTTTTTTTTTTTTTTTTTTTTCCCTTAAATAGTTCTAAATAGTATTTCAAAAATAAAAATTGATAATCAGCAAATTGTTAGAGGAAAACTATGACAAGCGCATGGGCTGCGAGCTGACAAAATAAGAAGTATCATATTGGCTCCCCGGAGAATCCCGAGTCTGATCAGGATTAGAGCCTGGACAACCTAAAGTTAAGTGGTGGGAATTCTGGTACGGTGACCAGGGTCCCTATACACGAAGGGCGTATCAAACAAAGAGCCGTAATACAAACTCGTCCGTAAACGCATAGGGATTCCCCTTGTTTCGATTTCTGAGTGTACAAAAGTACCGAGCTGGCCTCCGTAGTCGGCTTTTGTTGAATTGCTCGGTACAGGCATTTGAAATAAATTGATTGAGGGGCTTGATCCAATCATTCAAGCTGGGGGTAAATTGATCATTTACAGAGGGGTTCACTTGGTACAACTTCACGATATTGTTCAACGGTCTATAGAAACAGTAGAAGACATCCATGGAGTAGAACTCGTCTCATCCAATCAAGTCATGCGAGGAAGAGCACGATATATGGTGCATGGCTTGCGCCATACCCGTTGTCCTTGGATTTATATAAAAATGCGATCCCTCACTCGAACACACTTCACAACTCAAGGAAACAGCGTTCCAAGTGCGACTCAGGATCACACGCA
>ML732335.1:0-72564 GCA_009176345.1 Aspergillus leporis | reverse complement strand
TTTTTTTCCCTTTTCTTCTATTGTTGTCATTTATGATGCTTTATCTCCTCATCTTTTGAAGTTGTTACATTTTGTAATACGCTTGATGCTAATGTCCTCATCAGCAAAGCTAATACACCAACTACGACTTCCTCGACCCCCGGCCGAGTTCGTGCCACCACACTTGATATTCCAGGTCTCACCAAGTCTAAGGTGTCTCCTGATGGCCGGATTGCTCAGCGTGATGTCGGGTCAAAGCTAGTCATCGTAATGGTCGGCCTACCCGCACGGGGAAAAAGCTATGTGACTAAGAAGCTGGCTCGATACCTAAATTGGCTTCAACATGATACCGAAATCTTTAATGTAGGAGAACGTCGTCGCGTTGCTGCTGGCAAGTCCCCTTCGCCTCCTGGGAGACACAGGAATCACAGAACTAGTTCGATTCAAAAGGATCTTGTCGATTCCGTGCGACGTTTGAGCGTAAGTGTCAGCGCAATGAATCCTTCTAGAATGAACTCCGTGCCTGCTGAGGCCGTCATCTCGCCGCCCCAGGCTCCTGAGGCTGCGGCTTCCCCTCCCGACCTTGAACAAAACTCCCTCCCTCCTCCGGTTGTTCCCACAAAAATTCTTGTCAACGGTAAAGAGGAAGAACCGCCCGAGGAGCAGAACGGAAGTGTCATCGTGCCGCCTTTTAACGCGTCACCGGAAGACCAACAGGCCATGAAAGAAGCATCCCCGGAACCGCTTGATCAGTCTGCGAACTTCTTCGACCCCAAGAATCAATTGGCCGTTAAGCTGAGGGAGCAGGTAGCCTTGGACACCTTGGACGAGCTCTTGGAATATATCCTCGATAGGGGAGGCAGTGTCGGCATCCTCGACGCAACGAATAGTACGATGGAGCGCCGCAAAGCAATTGTGGATCACATTCGCAAGCGTGCTGGTCCTGAACTCGGCATCTTGTTCCTCGAGAGCAGCTGCGTGGATCAAGAGCTGCTGGAGGCCAACATGCGCTTGAAATTGTCGGGTCCAGACTACAAGGGCCAGGACCCAGTGAAAGCGCTGGAAGATTTCAAGAAGCGTGTCCAACTTTACGAAAAGTCCTATGTGCCCCTCGGTGAATATGAGGAAAAATACAATATGGCTTATATCAGAATGATAGATGTCGGTCGCAAGATTGTATCCCACCAGACCCATGGATTCCTCTCATCTCAGGTTGTTTATTACCTCCTGAACTTCAACCTCTCGCCCCGGCAGATCTGGATCACCCGGCACGGTGAGAGTAAGGATAACAAGGATGGTCGGATCGGTGGTGATTCGGAACTTAGTGAGAATGGGCATCGTTATGGGAAAGCGCTTGCTCGATTCATCGATCATGCACGAATCGAGTGGGAAATGAATCAGAGACAGAAGGAGATGATGCAGAAGTTCCCACCGCGCGCTGGTGACAGCACTCCGCCCAACCCTTCGTACATTCCCAGTGACCGGCCCCGCAATTTCTGCGTCTGGTCCTCCATGATGCAGCGTACAATTCAAACAGTCGATTCTTTCAACGAAGATGAATATGATGTCAAGCAGATGAAGATGCTCGATGAGCTTCATGCTGGAAAGATGGAGGGCATGACATATGAGGAAATCCGTGAAAAGTTTCCTGACGAATACTCGACCCGCAAACGGGACAAGCTGTACTATAGGTACCCTGGGGCCGGAGGTGAAGGGTACTTGGACGTCATCAACCGACTTCGAGCAGTGATTGTCGAGGTGGAGCGAATGACGGATCATGTCTTGTTAGTCACTCATCGAGCCGTGGCACGTGTCCTTCTGGCTTACTTCAAGGGCCTCAAATGTGACGAGGTGACTGACCTGGATGTGCCATTGGGAATGCTGTATATGCTTGAGCCCAAACCATACGGGGTTGAATTCAAAGCATATCGCTACAACCCAAGCACCGACTGGTTCGACTATATACCCAACTTTGAACTCCGCCAGGCCCCCGCCGCCAACTAGATCATGACCTCTACTAAGGATAGAGACAAGATGTGGTCTCCATCTTTTAGAAGCTTTGCTTCGACCCCTGCTGCATGTCTGGCATTGATATGACTTGCTTATGAATATTTGACTTTGGCTACGACTATGGTGTTACAGTTCGCTGGCCGTCATTGTACCCTTTGCCGTTAGTGTTGCGGCTATCTTGGCGTTCATGAATTCTGCCTGTTATGTATTCAACACTGTAATGTTACGAAAGGTTTCTCTACCTTTTTTTTTTTTTAAAAAAAAAAAAAAAAAAAAAAATTGTTTTCCCCCTCTTGAGTTTACTTTCTTCTTCTTCGGGCCGCCAGTGCTATGTTTTATTTGAAGGGGAGTATTGACGCTGGCTAGCTCTCTTGCTCACTTGCTTGTGTCTTATAGTGTTCTCAACTACTTGCATGGCATTGCATTGGCATTGCATTGGCGTTGAGGTGGAATTGTTGCTCGTTTCTCTCCGCGGAGTGTTCACACAAGACCCAGGACCTGTGTTTTCTTATTAAAAAGGTGTAATAGCAGACAGACAGGTGATGTATCTATGGTCTCCTCTCTCTCACCGCCTGTGTCTGTGATAACCTCCGTTTAGCACGTGGATTCTAGATGGTCTCCAATCATTAGCTTTCAAGTAAACGATGTTTGACTGAATACTACTCCTTATCATTGTATTGAACAAAACATCCCCAGGTTCCTTCTGCCTAAGAGTTCTGCTTCACCTGCTCAAAAGCCTGCAAAAACGAGGATGGATCCTCAGCACCCCCAATAGCATACTGTCCTTGAATCGTAAAATAAGGCACCCCCGACACCAGTTGCCTTTGAGCCCGGCGAGCCTCGACATCGACCTCCTGTCCGCCTTCATCAGACTCCAGAAGCCTCTCCACCTCGCCGCGATCCAAGCCGGCCATAACCGCAGCCTCCAAGAGAACTTTCCGATCCGTAATGTTTCCCTCCTCCTCAAAGTATGCCCGGAACAGATTCTCGACAACTCGCGTCTGCAACCCACCGACTACACCGGACTCATTTGACGTGGGAGATCCAGCTTCCTTCTCCTTCTGTCCCGCATACCAGATCACCCGATGTGAATCGCGTGTGTTCCCCGCCCTCCCAGAGAATTTGAAGGCTATCCCTTCTTGCTGTCCGACGTCGGCGAGTCGCTTCGAGATCTGATTGAACACGTCTTCACCGAAGCGGCTGATGTAGGCCTCTCTCTTGTCTACGCCTGGGTAACCGGGGCTGTCGGGTCTCAGGTAGTATGCATGCCAGGTGAGGGAGAATGTATCTGCGGGATGGGCAGATTTATGGGTTGCGATGGCTCGGGAAAGACGGCGCAAGCCCACGTAGCACCACTGATTGAGGGGGTTAGATCCTTCTGGCCGAAGGGAAAGAAGCTGTTGGGTTCTGGATACGTACAGGGCAGACGCTGTCGGAGATGATCTGGATGTTGAAGTTCGTCATTGCGGTAAGATATTTGGGTACGCCAATTAATGATAGTCCATGTATCAGATCATGAGATTATGTTATCTTTATTTGTTTTTATAGATCTTCTGTGACAGGGTTTTGGGGTGGATGTTGTCTGCGATGTTTCAATAATTTTTATATCATCACCATTGCACCTGATTTGTCAGCGGAGATCGATGTAAGTTAACTAACTAGTTAACTACTGATCAATCAAATCTACAGTGTGTAGAACCAATCAAAACGTAGAAAGATTGTACTCTGTAAGTTCTCGTACTTATTACTGGACCGGGTTAGACCTTTTATTCTTTTCTAGTTTATGTTATCCTGGTAGATACAGGCAAGCCAAGGATTCATTAGTACGAAGGGATTAAGCTTCTCCAAAAGAATGACATCATGGCAGGGAAATCCGCGGGGAGGGAAAATCAGTACTTGGATTCATTCGTTCTCCCGCGATAAACTGTACCTGTTCAGGCAATAAGTAAGCACAGTCAGCTGATTTGCGTCGCAAGGAGTCTATTCCGTTACTATTTTCTTGGAATACAATTGATTCTTGTGCTCATCTTTCTAGCTTTCTTATCCCCTCATCATAATGCAATCTGTACTAAACTCGTAAGAATGGGTATAAACCCTCTCCCTCGGTGTCATGATGCAATCTGGTTCTTTCTCCATATCTTGATCCTCAACATCCCCCCCAGTCGACTCGTTCTCTTCCCCCCATTATCAGGCTCGGTCTGGTTCGTGACCCTGGCCTCCTTATTGTTGACATGGATCGCTCGTGGAATGCCAAAATATCCGGGACAGAGTAACTCGCATGTTGCGTTCGTAGCTACCGCTTTCCCTGAAGTATCGCTTAAAAGCTATTCGTATGTCATATTAACGGTGGTAAATAGCTTCATATCCGATATTGCTTCCTTCGAGCTAAAGCCGCTCTTCCTAGTCGGTGCATCCATAACGGCCGTGGGATTCGTAACTACCGTTGCGGCCGTTCACGTGGTGCGCTATGAGCCAGGTTTTGTCTTGGTGAAGGGCCCTGGAGGTCCCTTAGTCGACGATAATTTCGATGATGATAGCCGTGATGAGAGCTTAAATGCGAACTGTAATGACAGAGAGAATCCTGACTCCCACAGCGACGATGAAGAGGACCAGGAAACTACTAGAACTTTAAAGCTCATCTCTTTGATATCCATTTTTGCCGCCGTCGTGGCTGGCATGGCTCTAATACTATTAGCTGTCATGGATACCTTTCGGTATAAGGTTGCCCATCACGTTTTTCTCAAGTTTTAAATTCTTGTTATTTGATTACTAAATCTCTTATTCATTTTATCTCTATATATATTTCATCTTTGTGTTTATATCTATTAAAAATACCTCTGTTTCGCGGGACTGGCTATACAATCCGCTCTCACCGCGATCGTGTACTCAAACGAGGTAATCGGGTTCGTGTCGTTCGTGTACCACATGGGTATATGGCAGCATGGCTGCGGAAAGAGAAATGTGCGAGTAAGTGTTTTGTATGTGTACTTCTTTCCCATCCCTTACTCGGTGCTCTTCGTTGCCCGCTATATACCATGCATTCTACGGGATAATACTGATTCCCGACCAGTGCCTCTCTCTCAACCGCTTTGATCCTCGTAGAGGTTTTCCTCGCAGTAGCTTTTCTTTCCCTGACCATCCTGGAAGAGTACTCAAGCTATCGACAGGCTGGGATCCTTGAATGGATCATCGCATTCCTGGGGACTGTATATCTCTGGCTATTTTGTGGTTTCCTCGATCGGTATGTACTTCTTCTTGTTGTGAAACATCCTTTAAGCTATTTAATATAGTCGATTCATGTCATTAAACATTGTGTCAGAACAAATTTCGACGGCTTGTCCCAAGTGTGCTCTACAATCCCCCAGAACGGGGGAAAGATGTACAATCGTCCGACACTTCACAGCTTCAAATACCTAACGAGGATCCAGAACGTACATCCTTGATCGGGACGCCTACGGGAGGGAGATATACGTGAGCCCTTCCTCCTCTACTTTGTTGCATATGGAAAGCGTTTTAGACATCTGGAAAGATAAATTGTATACACGATTGGGGCCTACATTAGAACAGAACAATTCCATTGCGAAAACCGACTTGTCTATCTCGAAAATTTTCACTTCAAGGGGAAAAGAAACATCACATAATCTTAAACAACCCTAAGACAGATGCAAGTGTACGTAACCATGTAAGGCGTCTCAGTCGAATAGGTGGAACGATCATATTAGTAGGTCAAATAATCGAGAGTTAGTTCAGTGCTCTACTAATTATTTTACGTTGTTAGTATGTGACATCTGAGAGCAACATAATTGTCATTCATTCATTCATTCTTGATCGTTTTCTACTGTTAGAACTTTTATGCAATAACGGAAACAACGATAGAACAAAAAAACGAACGCTGCAGTGCACGCCAGAACCAAGGAGCCGGGCTGTTGTTATTTATACAGAGATTGGCCGGGGTTTTTTTTTTCTCGGTTGATTAGAAATCGACCATTAGAGTTTAGGTCTTGCCAGGAGAGCAGACTTCAGAGCGCTTGCCCACCTTGATTGACCAAAGCAGGCATACCAGAGTGAGACAGATCCTGTCTAAGCTTATCCAGGGTGGAAGAATACTGAACGGGAGGTTAGCTACTGGGGTGGGTGATTGAAATGCGTATCGAGGGTTCTCTCACCTTGAAAGCAAAGTTCAGTACCAGGGCTACAGCCAATCCAATGCACACGACAATCGGTCCAAAAGTATTGTCCAGGTCTCGCCCGCTTCGCTGGCGGATAAGTCGAGACCGCTTCTCATACATGTACCAACCCCATGCGGCGGAAAAGATGGCAAAGAACGTATAGACGATAGCCAGGGCCCGAGCTATGTCGTTGGTCTTACCCGCAGCATTATAAAGGCCTAGGGATAGCGAGGAAAGAAGGACACTGATGTGTAGCCATTTTATAAAGGTCCGCTGGTTAGCAAGCCAGACTTTGGTTTCAACCTTGACCGGCCCAGAATCCTTGATCCATGTGCCTGGCTCCCGTACACCTGGCGGCAAAGCGACTGAAGCCTGACCGGCACGCGAAAACGTTGGGAACAGCGCAGCCAGTCGAGACAGGGTGACTGGCCGTTCCGCCTGCTCCGGCAGCTCATCTTGCTCCGGCAATTCAGGTACGTCAGGGACTTCGCGAGATACGCGCTCTGAGACAGACGGCCTGGCGGACGGTGCTATGTGGGATGATTGTCGCTGCCGTGAGGGGCTTTCAACGTCTGGTATTCTGGAGGCAGGAGATCCTACGAAGGGCTTCACAGAGGGGCTCGCCCTGTTGCCAAGGAAACTTCCAACTGCCATGTCATCTTCAGCCCGTTTTGCAATCCTTTCTTGCTCTTCCTGGAACGCAGTTTCAGGATCCCGGCGGATGTCGTTTTCCATCTCGCCGAGCCAGAAAGGAAAGCTATTGACGTAGTCTTCAAAAAGCTGTGCAACACCGTGAACGAATTTAGAAAACCGTGGGGCCTCTTTCACGAGGTGCGAAAACATCAGCTCATTTACCCATTCAGCCTTATGTGCGGACTCCCCCCTCAGCTTTATCTCTAACAAGCCATATGGGAATCGCGCGATTTCACCGGTCCGGATGGCATTGAAGGGGTATCCCATGCTGATGTCGTCGATATCTGTACGGTGCCATTCATTCGTATCACGGCAGGGTCGCTCTTCATCCAAGGAGTCTTCCCGGATCAGCGCCAAGTTAGTATCAAGAGAAATACGAATTCGATCATCGCCGGGAATTTGGAACGCCGTGCGAGTATAGTTGGCTCGGAGCATGGGTTGTAACTTGTGCTCCTTGATAAATGTTTGCAGCTCTTCCACGTCTCTTTTAAGAGATTCTGCCTGCTGCGACTCTCCATTACCTTGATCTGTCATTCTGTGAAGCTTCTTGTCGAATCGATATTCGCCATCGAGGAATTCTTTCACGTGTTTCTGTTTCAGTTGCACCTTGACCTGATCACTGCGATCGTCGTCCGTTACGACCTTCTTCTCCATGAAAATAGCGGGTTTATCTTTCAAATTTCCGGTCCATCGAATTCTCAAAGAGTTGGCCTCTGGTGCACGGGCAACCTTTTGGGTGTAAAGATCGAACTGCGGCGTATCAAAGTATAGGGAGGTAATCGTGGGATCGTCTGGAAGGATCTCCAATTCCTTAGAGGTGCCGGGGTTATAAATAAGGACTGGCAATCGTCGAAGAATGTAGGTCTTGACCTCTAAAATATTATCCGAATGGACCCAGAACTTGAACGAGGAATATGAGTCTTGACCGAAACGAGGCGCCTCGGAATCCTTGGGCTCAACAACACCCTGACTCAATATTTCGCGAACAAAGGAATACATCACTGACAATCTGCGAACTAAAGGCGAGTAGTCTTCCGAGTTGAACGGCAACTGCGACAACCGGACTTGAAGCAGAGGCTTGACACGGTACCGTGCCCCTCGCTTTCGATCATGCTTCTTTGCAGCCTTGAGGAAACCGGTGAAGTTGATGCGACTGTACTTCTCGAGCTCGCTCACTTCTTTGGTGATGCCGTCCAATTCATAAAGAACTTCGGTAGCGATAGCCTTCCTCTCATTCTCATCGGCCGTGGCAGGTGTCTCATTTCCATCAGTTGGTGCAAGTGGCCGCAGTTTGGTCTCACAGGCAGAAGTACGCTCCCTCAACTGTTGAGAAGTTTCGACTTGAAAGGCGTTAACTTTGTCCACTTGGACGTTAACGAGTTCCTGGACAAAGGCTTCCTCGTCTTGTTCCGTCCATTGAGTGTCCGAGTCACTGCCGTCTCCGGTGACATCATGCTCTCTCAGGAGCACTTTGAGTTTGTGGTAGTCGATATATTTCCCACTCCATGGGGGGTATATCGAATGCTTAAGAGTTCTACCAAAGCGCATGGTTGCCAATGTACTACCTTGGGATCCGAAAGTATGTTGAGACGAGGGTGGTGGGGAAGGAAGGGAAAGAGTACTTGGTAATATGAGGCGCAAGGGATGGAAGACGCCCAATTGAACAGTTAAGACCAGAGAAGAAGAACTGCCGTTCACTTCATCCCAAGCAGTGGCAAAGAATGAAGAGAAGAAAATGTTCACTGGACAAATTTTCCCTGCAATTATAGTGTCGTGTTAGTCCAGTATCATCCTGCCCCCCAAAGCATACTAGTCCATAGAGTCCATACTATCGCAATGCCGTCTGGACGCACGTGCGAAGCTTGCCTGCCATTTCGGGTAAAGTAGCACACCGCCCAATTGGCCAGTCACAGCTAGCGGACGATGCTTTGGATCCGCTCCAGACCTGTCAAGTTGGTAATACGAGTACAGTACAGTCCGGTCTCAGTATTAGTAATACTACCCCGGGGGTATTGATAGAGCCGAGGTGAAAAGGATTCCTTTTCTTAAAATAATGTTTCAGGCATTCCTATCTTATATCTCTCACTTACAATCAAATATCTTCAATTGCTGGCGATGCACATGTCTCTAAATTATTTATGACCTGAACTCTATCCATCCTCTTGATTACTGATTTTTCATGTGCCCAATTCAATTTCAATGGAGTCACAAGATTCCGATTTGCTAAGGGAAGCGATTTCGCTTCCCAGGTCTCTCCACGATGCACTACTAGACCTCCATGAACATCCGTATCCTCATGTTCCCAATCCGCCGCCCTGCAAGAAGCGCGCCTCTGTAGCTCTTGTTCTTCGAATCCGACCTACATATAACCACTGGCCCGATTCACAACAAACCTCCCTCCCTCCGCAGGACAAGACCGCGCCATTCAAGCAGCGATTGGATACTTTCTTTTCCCAAGACTGGGTCCGCAATGGTGAACCTGAGGCTCTTTTCATCAAGCGAGCTTCTCGCGTGGGAGATCGTTGGACTGGCCATGTTGCTCTGCCTGGAGGGAAACGGGACCCAGAAGATGCGGACGACAAAGCAGCCGCTATCAGGGAAGCATCGGAGGAAGTAGGACTCGATCTGACGACAGATGACTGTATATATGTTGGAAATTTGCCGGAGCGTGTCGTATCTACAGGTTGGACATCTGTACCGTACGCTATTTCTCCTATTGCTTTCTCAACTCAGGTATACTGACGGGTTTGGTTCAAGCTTAATGGTGCTTTGCCCTTATATCTTCCTGTTAACATGCAGTGATTCTCCGACCCTTCGATTACAGCCAACCGAAGTTGCTTCAACCCATTGGGTCCCGCTCAGAGCCCTTCTTTCTCCATCGCATCGTACAGTGGAATATGTCGACATGTCACAACGGTATGCGAAAACGGCCGGTTTCATCGCTCGCCTTACTTCTCGTTATATATTGGGTCTCATGGAGTTTTCTGCCGTTAAATTAAGGCCAAGTGAAAGCCTTCAATGTAGCCCAGCACCTGGATCTTTTGCCGAAGATAGTCGAGCAGCACCCTCGTTGCTGCAACGGTTCAAGACGTGGTGCTTCAACAACCAGACTGCTTCTGACAGCCAAAATCGACCCCTTCTTCTCTGGGGGCTGACTCTAGGCATCTTAGCTGACTTTTTAGATATGCTTCCGCCTCACACAGCTTTGCAGTTATGGGAGTACCCTACATTTACCTCCCCCGATCTACGGTTGATCATCAGTATCCTTACTTATCGCCTGCGAAAACGCAACAAGCTCCAAGTTAAGTCTGGATCTAAGCCCAGCAACACAGCGGTAGACAGTCAAACAGCTGCACTGGCTGTAATAGATGCAGCGGATACGAAGCATACGCACAATGAAGTTAGCATCGGGGGATTAGGTACTGGCAGATACTATGGGCCTTCCACTCGTGAAAACTTGGATGGAAATGGATATGCTGTTGGTATAATGCTCAAAGGCTATTATGCCAGGCTCCGAATCGCTATCCAGATTCTTTTGGCGTGGAGGGCTGCCATAAGTTCCGTGGCTGTGATTTACGCATGGAGATTAGTTCGACGCCGATATTGATTTGTACAGTGTTGGACGCTGATATATAGACAAATACCTGGACTATGGACCCCGAACATTTCTCGAAAATATCCACCTGATTTAGAGTCCATACCATCCTGCTGTTGATACCTGGTGGTTTCTATTGCACATATGGTCTCTACTGTGAACAGTACAGGTGTACCGTTATATTACGGCTACATTGTATTGTATAGTAAATACTTGTGTGTATTGTGTATTGCATTACCGCAAAACAATCATTGGTAAGATGAGTTATATAAAACATGCCAAGCTAGAGCTTATCGAAATGACGGGATTGTTGTGGTGATCCACCAACATCTTTTTGACGCCATTGTTCATACACACTCAGCCTATCTTCATCTTTACTGGTCACGATGGCAGCTACGCAGAAGCTCTACCCTCGCGGCACAGTGAAACGCATTGTCAAAGCCCACTCGAATCGGAACGTGAGCAAGAATGCCGATATCCTAGTAAGTATTCTCAACAACAGCAGAGTGAATGAGCTTATAGTAACTCGATTCTTTTCACTACGTTATAGATCTTCTTAGACTATATGCTTTTCATGCAAGAGTGAGTGTCTGTCATTATGCTCGAGTCCTCATGTCACGTACGGGTACCGTGTTCGAAGGCATTGCACGAAAGTGATGGGGGGAATGATGCGACGAAGGATTGTATACTGAAGACTCGTGCCTAGGTTGATGCGTGAAGCATCGATTCGCTCGCGGAAGGCAGGTGAAAAGAGCATTAGCCAAAATTCCGTCCGAAAGGTGACTGAGGTATGTTACTGGGTTAGTCATGATCGTAGCTCTACGTTCTCACAATAATGCTCTTCCTTCAGAGAACGCTACGCAAGTTCAAGGGTTGAAGAGACCTAGATCACCCTTGCAAGATATTATTCTACCATGATTCTTATGGTTGGGTTGCGATTGTTTTGGCTTTGGACATGGGGGAAATAGGCACTCATTTTACATTATCCAGTTTAGGTCATGTCATGTCTAGACAAGAGTGAGAGGAATGCGTGGAGGCGTTATTTAGGAGTTTATTCTATGATACCCCCCAAGATAACTATCTATTTATGATCTACACACCCACACACATTCTCTCTCCTTCTGTCACAATTGACTCTGTCGCGAAATAATTACACAAAAAAGGTGCGCAGGCGACCTCGAGGCTGCAGCCATTTGACCCGGAGCTGCAAGCCTACTGGCTGCCCGCTGTTCTGGGTGCTTTGTTGAGCTGCACGCGACAGGAGCGGCCTGAGGTTCGGAAGAGTTCCACCCGCATCTTTCGCACCGCCAGCTTTCTTTTTCGTCTTCAAACACCCAGCTCTCCAGCTTTACTTCCACCACTTCTTTCGTTCGTCATCTATCCCTTCTACATCAAGATTTACAAGACATCTCTTCTAAATCTCGTCCTACATATCATCTCTATATTGTTGATATAGTTTCTACTCCCTTCATCCTCTTCCAGAGAAACTCTCAGAGACGTCATCTTCCAGCATCATGGCTGCCGCTCCCGTCAACAGTACCCCTCAGGCACAACCCGAATCTCCCTCGGAGAAGCTCAAACATACTTCAAGCCCTTCGATTACTTCCAAACTAGACGGAGCGACTGCCAACGGCGTGGACAGCATTGATAACCCGTATTTCAAAGAACTGCAAAGGTTTGTTGGCCAACGTGAAGCTTGGCGCATTCACACGCGGGAACCCTGTGTGCGTTTCTGTACTAGACATGGAGTTAACAGTATACTTCATAGGAACCTGCGGAATACTGTGAAGAAGTTGGTCAGTCATCATGACCTAAGTTTCTCGCCCGTGTCCCTCATCACTTACATTGCCTTGTACAGAATGCGACCGCTAAAGTCGATGCTATTATTGCGGAGAATCCCGGAAAATCCCTCGATGAGTTGATCACTGAGAAAAAGATCAATGCAGATCAGAAGGCGCAGGCACTGAAGAAACCGGCTCTACAAGCTAGTATTGTGCAGATTGAGGAGCAGATCACTCATTTCAAGGAGTTTGCGGTCCAATACGAGCAACGCCTGACCGCCCAAAAGGCCGAGTTAGAAAAGGCTCATAAAGAGGGGTTGGAAGCTATCCAGCAGAAAGCTGCCACTGAGGCGAACAAAGCCAGCCAGGCTGACTTGGGACAGCGCCTGCTTAGCCTGAGCAAGTTCCTCTACGCTGCTGCTACCATGCGACGCTCCGGCGACGAAAGCTCCAGCTTGACCCGCGCCTTTGAGGGTGTTCTCTACCAGGTTTACGGAGGGTCGCATGAGGCTGTTAGCTCGATGTTGAAGCTGATTGATGGTGTGGATGAGAAGGTTGTCAGTGTCGAAGGCGAGACCCTGGAAATCACCTGTAAGGCAACTGTCTCAACCGCGGTGGCCCAGTAGCCCCTTGCTAATATTTCTGGTTGATTAGATAGCAAGGTGAAGGAAGCTTCTGAAGAGAACGCCCCCACAACTGAAGAGGTAGCTACGGATGCTGCTCCCGTGTCGGATCCTACTCTGGCCAATGCGGGTTACACTGAGCTCCAGGATTCCTCTTATAGCACCGAGGCCCCCGCCGCGAACGAGTCCGCTAATGCTGCGTCTCAACCTGAGCAGGTTGCTCCGCCTTCGCAGACACTTGTTGATGATGCCGCTAATCCTGTTGCCGAGGCAAGCTGGAATCCTACCACTGGCGATTCCCTGGCCTCCTCGGCGAACACCGATAGCTGGGTTGAAGTGCCACGGGACCCGGCTGAGACCGATACTGGCCTCGAAGCCACTCCTGCAGCCGCTACCAACGTGATTGCAGAAGGAGGTTCGGGCACTGGTGCGGAGAATATCACTGTCCCTAAACAACAAGGTGGTGATGGTTTCGAAGCGGTTGTGCATCATCAGAGACAGCCTAGTTTCGGTAGCCGTGGCCGAGGTGGACGCGGACGGGATGGATTCCGAGGACGCGGACGTGGCGATGGCAGAGGTCGTGGCAGAGGTCGCGGAGGCCGCGGTCGCGGCGGACCTAATGGCAACCCAGCCACACCCCCTGCAGCGTCTCAGTAAATGACCTGCTCCAAATGTCAATGGATCTACCGCCTGGATGTGGATAGACTGCTCTGTGAGAGTCTATTTTCGGCTCCAACGCTTATTGCTCTACAGTACACCAGGCTTCTCTGACACCGCTTCTTGGGTTCTCTTCATGTCTCCCCTCATTCACTACGGCCGCTCTGGTCTTCAGTATTCTCTATCTGTCTTTCTATTCCTACCTAATAGGTTATGGTTAACGGTGGTGTTACGGTTCACGAAAGCGACGAATCTTCTGAAATGCTTACAACAGGAGCTCGGAAGGCTACGGTAGAGACATTGTACAAATGTCTCCCCAAGCCTTCTTTGCTCTACTCTACGTCTCTTTCTTTTGGGTGGTTAATCTCCAAAAGTTAGTACCTGGTTGTACATGTCTTGCATTTATGAGCGTGCATAGTATATTGCTCTTTAATCTCTTCTCTTTTCTCCTCTTCCTCGTGGAACAGCGCGGCACTCATGGCTGCGCTTTTCACTTACTACACACTATTCTTCTGTATTTTACTTCCTAATTCCGTTGGTGCATGGAGACGATGGCTGGACCGTTGGGCGTGAAAGTGATTGGGACCGAGACTGGCTGTTGACGGCCTGAGAGGAACTTTGTGGGTGAAGGTGAGGCTGGACCTGGATTTCTGTGTAGTACATTTGCAGTTAGTCAATGGAGCCCAGCGGCAGATATCACTGTACAGAGTCCATGGATTTCTTCCATATCGTGCGATCTTGTTTGGGTAGTAACTACGAGGTACACAGCATACTTTGTAACCCAATCAGGCAATCGAGGTACCTACTATATCATGGATGAGGAGAGTCTGACAAAACTAAGGCAGCAAATGAAGATTACATAAGGCGGAGGTCGGAATCATGTGTTCCTCTTTTAGTTCCTTCCAATAACTTCCCCTAACACTCACTCGACTACAACCTTTCCTCAATGTTAGACTAATTCATTTCACTCGTTTCTTGTTCTTCTTCTGCTTCTCTCATTCGATTTCTACTTTGCGTTTACCCGTTCGATCATTATATTAATATCATTATGGCGCTAGCCGCTGATCAGCGGAAGAAGATCCTCAAGGTCTTGATGACCTCTTTGCTTCTGGATTTGGTACGGAAACCCCAATTCCTTGCTGTTTGACACGCCTGTTCTGACCGTTCTCCTATCAGATATCCTTTACCTTCATTCTCCCGCTTTTTCCTTCGTTATTAGCCTTCTACCGCAACCAAGACCCCTCCCCCACTTCTCTCTTGAACCGCGTGTTCCACTATCTCAACGCTTATAAGAACGCATTCGCCAAACCGATTGACTCCCGTTATGATATCGTCCTTCTAGGAGGAGCACTGGGCTCCCTATTTTCCTTCCTTCAGGCCCTTGCAGCCCCATTCATTGGGCGTCTCTCCGACAAGTATGGTCGCAGAACGGCGCTCCTATGCTCAATGGCAGGCAACACCTTTAGTGTCGCCCTTTGGGTCGCCGCCACGGACTTCCGTACCTTCCTTGCTAGTCGCATTGTAGGAGGGCTCAGCGAGGGCAACGTTCAGTTAGCCAATGCCATCGCAACTGATATTAGTGATGCCAGTCAGCGAGGCTCGACCATGGCCTTGGTGGGCGCTTGTTTCAGCATTGCATTTACTTGCGGTCCAGCCCTAGGAGCAGGTCTTTCCAACGTTACAATTGTAGCTGCAAACCCTTTTGCAACAGCTGCTGGAGTGTCACTCCTTCTTATCATGGTCGAGACACTTTATCTGTATCTCTGTCTTCCGGAGACGCACCCTCGTCTCACCAAGCTCAGTCACTCTACATCGCAGTCCACCGGCGCCAAATCTACGAACAGCAAAATAGAAACTTCTACCCCGCACAAACATACTAACAATCCAGCCGTACTGAATCTGGTCCATTTCCTCTTTCTCCTTCCTTTTTCGGGGATGGAATTCTCCCTTCCCTTCCTGACTGCGACATTCTACGCTGGACACAAATCAAGCCCGTCCGCGTTGAACGGCCGTCTCTTGTCCATGATGGGTCTCATTGCATCCTTGCTCCAGGGTACCGTCGTGCGACGCCTGCCTCCGCTCGTAACTGTCCGCGCGGGTGTGGTAGCATGCACCATCTCGTTCTTCCTCCTTGCTCGAGTCTCTTCTCTGCCTGGCCTATACGCCGCTGGGGGGCTGTTAGCCATTACCAGTGCTACTGTGGTCACGGGGTTAAACAGTTTGGGCAGCTTTGAGGCGCAGGAAGGAGAGCGCGGCGCGGTGCTAGGCCGGCTGAGAAGCTGGGGGCAGGTGGGCCGCGCGGCGGGTCCTCTACTTTTCTGTTCGCTCTTTTGGTGGGTTGGACGCGAGATCGCCTATACCACTGGTGGGTTTACGATGCTTGCTGTCTGCGTGACGGTATTCACGACGTTGAAGCCTCCTCCTGTTGCACCTGCGCCTCAGAAGAAGAAATGATGGGGAGGTCTGATGTAACTACGGACCTCTCTGGTATAGAAATACACATATAGATGGAGTGGTTGGTTTAGGATTGGGAAGCTTGTACAATTTATTGAATAGGTTTATATAGGTCGAGTGGTTGGATGCCACTACTGGCTCAGTGGCTGGAACTGTCCGCTCCAGAGTATTTCCCACCTCGTATAGAATGAACTCTACCGGATCCATCTTAACAAATAAAAAATATAGACGCAAAATATAGCAGTTATTGCTGGGTATAGTATACATGGGGGTTAAAAAATACACTAAGAGGAGATGGTCTTGTTAGTAAATCACGATTACTACGCTGTCGAGGCTTTGAAATGAGATGTCATATGAATGACCGTCAAGTAACATCATCAGCGCATTTGCCCTCAGTTGATGAAAGATATTCACCGAGAGCTACTCGGTGAACCCAACAAAGCTTTGGGTTTGGATGTTCGAGATGCAAATCATACGGTTCCGAATAATGCTTAGTTGTGATCTTGCCCAACAGAGATAGGTGAAACCACAGCTACGACCGGCGACGCAAGCGATACCTGTCCCTTGAGGGGAAGTGATAACCCTGACAGCCCTGCATCGCCAAACCAGGCCCACCAGTAGGCTCTAAGGATCCTCTCGCTTTCCCAATCAACCAGTCGGTCAACGTCACAAACTTAGCCGTTCGCTCCCAGCCGAAAGCATCATCAGCATGTTCAATCGTATGCGACGAGATACGGCCCTCATCATCGAAGGAAAAGATGAAAAGTCCGGTGAACTGTTCCTCCTTGGATAACGGGAAAATCGGAGCGTCACCACCCAGCAATATACTCAAACCTTTGTTGGTACCATTTCTCGACGACGATAAACGACTATTTCCCTGCGGCGTGTGGTGGCCTTTATCTGTCGTTGGTTCAGTGGCGGTTGATGTCTGGGAATGGTGATCCTCGTGCCGGGGCTCAGTCTTCCATCGCACGACTAGTCGTTCGTCTCCGTAGTCGTTATCGCTGTCTTGCTCCGGGTCTAGAACTGTTCCTGCGCGGACGATGCGCTCGCTGAGGATTTGTAGTTTGACGTTTCCTACTAACGGTAAGGTACTCCATGCCACTGGGACGGTCCACAGCGCGGCGCGGTATAGAGTTCTTCCTTTAACGGCGGGAAGATGCGGGTGCGTAGACGGGAAGAGGTGGAGTGTGACATTGGGTGAAAGTATATCCGGAGGCAATGGATTGATGAGGAGAGACGGTAACAGAGGAGAGAGGATTCGGAGAGCTGTCGGAAAATGTAAGCCATCGTCAGCATATGGTTGTCACTGAAGACCACGTTAACAGAGGTTACAAGGTTAACTAACTTCTTCCCAGCTTCAGAATTCGCTCGTCAGGGGGTTTATGATCCTTTTTAGGGATCCCATTTAGCTCATCCGATATTGACTGTCGAAATCCCGTTCGCGAGAAAAGCGTTGGTGACACTGGTGCCGGGCAGGGTTCGTTCAGGATACCATAACGCGGGTGAGCCAAGCGGCATACAGGTGAGGAGACAAAGTATTGGCGATATCTGGCTAGAGAGTTTGGTTCTTTCCCCGAGGGAATAAAGCGCCGAGGATTCCGGAGAATAGAGATACATGGAGGTGAGGGGGTAGCGACCAGTTTCGGCATCACGGACGAAAGTGCTCAAGAGTCTCACGCATGAAAGTAGTTATGGAGGTGAGATGTTAGGACGGAGTTCAAGCTGCACCAAATGACAGCAGTAGTCCTTTGTTAAGCCATGTATTGAACATGCTTTCATACTGTGGGAGAAGATTGGAAGAAGAGAAATTAAAAGAATTAAGATGGATTTCTTTTCCATCCCGCAGTATGACGTCGGGAGCGGCCCACCATCTATCTGGTCAGTTCCATTGGTAGAATTCTACATAGCCAAAAATGATCGGAGAAATTATAAGAATTCAATTAAAGTATATGGTATCGGTTCAAGCTCATACAGCACTTCATAAACATGACCAAGTCACTTTCAAGCCAGTTCATCATCGTCGCCTGCCCCCATGTACCGCCTCTCTGCTAGATCCCGGATCTTATCTTCCAACACGCCGCGGCCATATCGTTCTGCGATCTTGACAGCAGCCTCGACCATCTTGCCGTTGCGGTCCTTCATCAAATGAACCAATTCCAATGCCTTCATGCCCCGCTCCTCTCCTTCTCGACATTCAACCGCTAGCATCTGCAGGAGGACCTTATCCAAGTCAAGCTCTTTTCGAGCTAACTCGGCACGCTGAGTCGGGGTAGCATTCGTAGAACCCAGAAGGTCCTGGAAGAGTGAGAGCATAACATTGCCGCGAACAAAGGCTTCTTCGAATTTTGCACCACTGTTTTGTGCAGGTCCGTCCTCTCCTTCCCCGGAGGCTTTCCCTGGTGTGTCGGATATTGGGATTCGGAATTCGAATTCACTAAGCAAAGGACGGGGGAAGTATGGGTATTTATCGCCTCCTTTCAGGATGATACAGTGGAATTTGTCTTGAGCAACCGCAACAGGCCAATATGTCTCCTCCTTGCGACCGCTTGCAAGTCGCTCCAGTTGCTTAGTATCGAGAAGTGGCACCCAGCGAGCTTGACCAGGGGTACGCCAGTGTTGCAGAACAAGCAGAACGCCTTCTGAGTCGTAAACACAAGGGTCCTGTGTTAGGGTCAGCATCTATGGGATCCGATGTTCAGCCCTAGATCTACTTACCCCAGTATCTGAAAAGAAAACAGTCTGCAGTTCGGTGTTTTCAGGAAGTGCAACCGCATCCTCATTCTGACAGATCTCATCCCTCTTGACATTCTCGATAGAATACCGTAATGTCGCTGCACGGCCGTCGCTCCCTATAGGCCCGTTTCCAATAGTCATGACATAGTCCCGCCAAGCGGCGCATGTTACAGCTGGGCTCTTCTGTCGATACACCTTGTATGGTGTTCCAAATAATGTATACACACGGACATAGTCTTTAGTTGTCACAGCGACGATATACGAATCACTTAGCGCCAGCGCTGCTACCAAGTCAGCTGAGAAATGTAGGGTGGACAGCTGTGTTTCTACCTCTGATGAATTCTCCCCGGGGTAGCTGTGTCCGCCAGTCCGCTCGTGCGGTCCATGTCTCATGAGGGCGGTAGAATATCGTGGCAGGGCTGCCATCAGTAGGATTATTGGAGAATAGAGTTCCGTATTCATCTAGGGCTAGTGAGCAAGCAACCATCAATGGTTACGTCCACTTCACTTACTCAGACATGCACGATCGTAAAGATATGGATCCGTAAAGTGAAAGTCACGATGAAGTTCTCTGTCGTAAAATTCCACCGTCACCGTGTTATGGGTCTCTTGATCAACGGTCCAGACGCAACCCGTCAAATTTAAACCTAACCCAGCCAATCAGTATGCTTTCAGGGATCAGCTGGAAATATGGGACATTCATACAAAGGTACCGTCTATTGCCTCGCCAGGGTGTACTACCAGGCTGAAAATGAGGGTGCGTTTTAGGTTTCAAGTAAGAGGTCAATGGCCGCTTATCAGCATGGCCATCAATCTCATCGAGATGTAGATTCGTCCGTTTGCCAAATGCATTGATACCTTCGGCATATCCAGCGCCATCATCATCATCAACGAAATCTTCCATCCCATGGTCGGAGCCAAGTATATCATCAAGAGAGTCAGGCGTGCCTACTCTCCGCTCAATAGACTCCTTCGGTCTGTTCTCTAAAGGTCGTCTCGCATTATCAGAGATCTCCATCAATGGACCTGGGAAGATAGGTGCAGCTTGGAGCGGCTTTAGCAGCAGTGGCTGGTGTGCGATCGGCACAATGCCGTCATATATGAAGAGTTCACCATCCGATGTTGTGAAAGATAGGGAGTTATTAGTAGGGTGCCAGGCGAGGTTGATCACGTTCGCGAAATCGTATCTCTGTAGAACCTTCTGTGTCTTGGTTTCCCATAGCAAAATCTGACCATCAGCGCCAGCGGTCGCCAGAAGGGCGCCATTGGGAGACCAGCTAATCGCCGTAACTTCGCCATTATGACCGCCGGAGAAGGTCTTCTCCTTCTTCCACTCGCTCGTGGAGTAAATTGCGATATCCCTAGTGGGTTCCGCGGCAGCAAAGGCTGTTCCATCCGGATGCCATACCGCCCTCGATGTCGTTTCGTCCTCTGGCTCAAGTCTTCGGATAACGCCGTCAAGCTTCCGTACAAGCTCTGGCTCATCGGCGAGCAATGAATAGATGTATAGTATACCATCTGTGCATGAGACCGCGATATATCGCCCGCTCGGATCGAAAGTGATGTGTTTCGTTCCTTTAACTTGCTCCCGAAGGTATTTAACTTTGGTCATATCACCGATGTTGACGATTTTCACCGTAAGCTCACTGTTCTACATCAGCCGTCTAGGTTCCCAGAAACATTCGCGCACAGACTACTTACTCGCTAGCCACTGCAGCCCATTCGCCATCCTTTGTGATTGCTATATCTCGCACGGGCAAGGCGCATCGAACAAGCAAAGTTTCCATTCGACCTGACTGGATTTCGTACTGCCAAACGGTCCCGTCCTCCGCTCCCATAACGAAGGACTCATTCTGAGAAGCGCATTAGCAACTTTCCGTTTCCCTCCTAGAACCTATATGTCTACCGTAGCACCAATGCCCATATGTCCATCGACCCCTTCGTCGACGGTCTTTGGTTCGCCATCTTGCCCGATTGTGTAAATTCGGATTGCCGAGTTCGAACCGCCAGTGATAACATGACGGCCGTTTGGGGTATACGCTAATACAGTGGTCCCGGGGGTGTCTGAATTGTTTTATTAGATCAGTTTCTCTGAATAGACTCGGGTTTGAAGATAGAAGGGAGCTTACGGGCTGGTCTGCCCCTAGGACGAATGGCTTCGGAAGCCATTGTAAAGAACTGGTGACAGAACGGTATGAAAAGAAGGTCACCAGCAATTAAAGGGTAGTCACTTAAATAGAATCGGTTCAACACATCTGCCCAACCGAACACAGCTCCAGTTTGCCTCGCCAACGCAGATTAGTTACGGATCGCCAATCGCTGGACTTGCGGAGACTCATGTTCGACACGCGCAAGGACGCGTCCCCGCGCGCGACAGCCATTAGCCCTATATGGGTAATATTAAGGGCTTAGGGCACGAAGTTAGGGCCCATGACTCCATCAGTTATCCTCAACTTCCCGTTTGGTGGCTATCCCAACTACGGATCCTTGTTTTCTATATATCCTTAGTTGTACAGTCTCATATGCATCTCGTTATAGCTCGAAATAAGACATTTACATTTACAGACCAACAAACTGAACCTGCAAAGCTATAGTCTACACATATCAGCTAGTTCGGTGGCATAAACCTCCCTTCTCACCACTACTACTGATCATCCGGCCCAGTCGCGGTGAGGATATCAAAGTCAGCCCCATGTTGAGCTTGGTTGACAGACCGCTCGTACAAGCCATGGTATCCTCTTTTTCTCTCCCGTAAAGCTGCCCGTCTGCCAGCAGGGGTCTGTCTCTGCGTAGCGCAATGTGAGCTCCTCATCAGAAATCTCCAATTGTAGCTTTCTGCTCGTGATGTCACAAGTGAACATGTCACCAGTCTGTACTACTCCAAATGGAGATTCAGGCACGCTGGTTCTGGGGAAATGTGAAGAGTGATAGTGCCGCCCGCCGTGCCGGACATGCAGCCGTCAGAAAGACGGAGCATGTCTTTAACACCTGCAGAAGCAAGCTTGCGTGGTATTGGAATCAATCCTGCTTCTGGCATTCCAGAATTACCTTTCCGTCCTATCCCCTTGAGGACAAGCACTGAATATTTCATAACTACCATATCAGGGTCATCAATTCTCTTCGCTAAATCAGCTGAGTTTTCGAAAACAGCCGCTGGGCCCTTGTGTGAAAGTAATTCACGATCTTCGGATGCCGAAGCTTTCTTCACGGCCCCTTCGGGTGCCGGATTCCCACGCATAACGACGAGCGAGGATGAAGGATACAGAGGGTTAGATAGCCGCCTGATAATTTGCTGCGAGAGGGGAATGCCCGAAATGGAATAGCATCCAAGACCTCACCCAACGTTTGGCCAGTGATAGTCATGGCTGAAAGATGAAGGAGTGGACGGAGAGTATGCAGCAATGCCAACATGCCCCCAGCATTATGGAAAGCACTCATGTAATTGCCCCCACTAGGTTTTAGATCGATACGTAAAGGTGTTTTCTGACCGATCTCTTCAAAATTCTGTAGAGTTATTTCGCCCGTGACCTTGGGATGTCGGTTTGCGATCTGCAAGCAGATGCACCACAGCATTTGTTGACCCTCCAATCGCTTTCAGTACAGTGATAGCATTCATCCTTTGACAAGATTTCCAGCGCTTTCCGCAAAGCGAGCACCACAACCACAGCACTCCCACAGCATTCGCCCCTGTCTCTTCAGCGACTCTCACTCTGGCAGCCGACACTGCTGGTGCAGAGGCTCCTCGGAGAGGCATGATTCCCAGGGCAGCAGTGATGCATGCCATTGTGCTGGCCGTTCCTATTACCCCACATGTACCCACCTGATTAGCCGGTGGTTGTTAGTATATGTAACTTATGTAACTTATGCCAGGGGTCAAGCTATGAGAGTGCTGTGACATACTGTTGGGGCAAGGTCTTCATTGATGGCCGAGATCTCCTCGATATCTATCTCCCCCGCCCGAAACGCTGCCCAGTTATTCCGACAGTCAGTACATGCCCCTACTCATTGACCACGATGGCTTCTTAGGATCATAGGCCCCGTAATAAGGGATAAAACTGGTTCGTTGGCGGAGATTTCCCCCATCAACTGTGCAGGAACGGTTTTGTCACAGCCTGGGCCTCATCAGCAAATTGAGAGAAAGGAGGTGCTACTAGAGGAGAGCTGTGCAGAGGAGAAGGAAGAGTAGGACGGGGAACAGACCCCCGATCATTATGCACGCATCAAGTGGCTGGGCGCGAATCATTTCCTCGGTATCCATACTCATCAAGATCCGCAGGAACATGCTGGTGGGGTATGAAAAGGACTCATGCACACTAATGGTGGGGAATTCGATTGCTAAACCTCCATTGAGCTGGACACCACGCTTAGCAGCTTCTATGAGCTGTGGGACGTTCGCATGGCAGGGGTGTTAATGATGCCCACGATAGGGCGGGGGAGCGCATCTTTTGAATATCCCAGCGCTTTGATGAAGACTTTTCTTAGAAATAAAGAGAAATGTGCATCCCCATATGAAGGCGGCCCTTGCCGAAGACCAGAGGTAGAGGATACGGACCTGGAGAGATCATAGTCCTGGTGGTATTTATGGGTTTGCGCCACTGCCCCTGATCATCCACACGTGAAGCTAAGCGTTTATTCGATTTATTCAACAGTCTCTTCCCAGCCACAACAAATTCTAGATCTTTGTTTATGAGAGCCTTAGTCCGCTGAATTGAATTCTACTGAGGTAATCGAGCTCTTAAATGGTGCTCATCAGTGAAAGTCCGTTATTTCGGATATTTCTCCGGGCCCTGTTGAATGTCAATCCTTTCTCGTGCATTGGTCTAGTGGAATACATATATTTCGATAGTTAAACTACCCATAAAATTCGACAATCCATACAGGATTCTAAAGCTCAATTAGCCTGTCTTACCGAGGTTAAATGGTGAGTGTAGAAAAGTGAGCTCCCGACCCTGATGAACGATTCGGGTCAATCTAGGATGTCTGCTATCTCTCTCTCTCTCTCTGTCTATGTAGAGGAACATGAAACCAAAACCAACCCATCGGCAGTATGAGCCCATATCACTTCATTATTGTACAATCTATTTTTTTAATCATTTTTCAAACACGTGCTACTATCCGTACTCTAACGTCTTTCTCGGGTAAGTAAGCGCCGCTAGACAGCCTATGTCCTGGAATTGTAAGCTGGCTTCCATCCTTCGGTTCAATGTCCCACATAGAGATCATTGCAGCCGTGAAAGCCAGGAGCTGCCTGTGGGCGAATGTTCGCCCCTTGCATCCGGACATGCCGCCACCAAATGGGTGAATTGTGTGCATGTCTGCTTTCTTTTCCCCAGTTTCAGGATCGGTTGATATGAACCTTAGTGGATCGAACTGGCCAGGGTTGGAGAAATACCGAGTGTCTTTCTGAAGCACTCCATGATGAAGTATGACACTTTCGCCTTTGTTCAGTTTGTACGCGCGGGGCTTTGCCAGGCCATTGATTTTAGCGTCTTCATTGGACTCCGTAACGGTCAAGTCGGCGGTGAGTTCTCGGAATGACATGTCGTCTGAATCCAAACGAAGCGTTTCGTAGAAGCTGGCCGTTAGTAAATGGCAAGAGTTGAGTAGCCCTTCAAGATCGATGGATATTCTGGGTGGTTCTTGGAAGGGGAAACCAGTTTCCTCCAGATTTGGTCTATGAGCCTTCACGAAAGGGGATATTTCTTTCCGAATTTCTTCGAGGAGGGCGGAATCGGCGTAGAGACGAATAAGGTGCCAAAAGGCGATGTTCGAAGATTTGACGTTCATAGCCCAGAGCAAAGACAAATGCCCTGGTGCACTGGATCTCGGTGAGAGGCCCAAGTTCTTAGACGTCCGGATGCGTTGTTTCAGGGGCTCTGATACATCTTCGAGATCACGAAATTTCAGTCCAGGGTCTATACCATCATCCCAATGAAGAAACGCTTGGTGGTAGACGGCAAGAGAGTTCAGTATCCGATCCCGGGCAGCATATGCTGCAGACACGCCTGGAATTGGTGCCCAGCGAGGCACACCAATCGCTAGGAAGGGGAATCTGTTATCCAGTGTCCAAATATCATCAAGCAAATTGGGAAAGACTTCCAGAATCGCTTGGCCCATGAGAGTAGTGGTTGTGATATTCCCGATGAAGCCCCTGACAAGGGCAAATAGATTCGCTTCGCAAGCAGGCTTGTCCTGGTTGTCGACAACATCGACATCACTTACACGTTCCCATTGCGTTTGATCAACCACACTTCGGCAGAAGGTCACAAAGTTTGGGATCTCACGTTTCAAAAACTGAACAGTAGTTGCGGAGACGTCCGTGATAAATGGTTCCCTCATGAGCAGATTGGGAAGCTTATGATGAAATGCATGATGGTCATCAGTATCTAGTTTACGGAGCGAACCCACGTCATCACCGAAGGCCTTCAGCGCACGGTTGATTGAAGTAACTGAAGATGTGACATGAGATAGCATGGTAGACCTAATCATGGATGGCGACACGACAGTATTATGCTTCGTGCCACCCATGTAGATGCCGAACACGGGCGCTTTCATATACTCTCTATAGCGTCAGTTAGTGTCCATACTGCTAACCTCAGATAGTAGGTATCGACACTGACCTAGCATTCGCGGTAAAGTTCGCATGATTCCATATGAATGATAAACTATGTCCCAGCCATGGGAACCAATACGGCACTATCCTTACTGATGGCGGTTGTTCGGTCTCACGGCCGACACGACTCCGAAGTCCAGTGACTATGCGCGTGGCAATACAGCAAAAGGCCAGGACAGCTGCCAACAATGGCCATCCCAGCTCCGGTGAGCTATTCCAAACGGTTTGGATCAAGTCATCTGAAGATATTTCAAACTTTCCCATTTTTGGCTATGTGGAGGAAACAATTGGCCCGACAGAGGAGAAGAGTGAAAAACAGGGTGAAGCACAGTCAGCGGGCCACCCCGGGCCAAGAAATAGGAGTGAGACAAATATCTCCAAAATTGGCCTGTATCAAATTTAAAGAGATCTATCACTCGTTAAGGTGCAAAGTCTAGCGGAATTGACATTAGGAAAGTGGTAAGAAAAATAGCGGAGAATTTGGAAGAGAGTTGTTTGATTCTAAAGATAGATAGTTAAGATACATGAATACCGTGGGCGAGATGTTCGTATTACATGATACGGCAATATTACTGCTTATCTCAGCTAGTGAAAAAATCTACCGTTTCTGATTGGTGACTTCGGCTAAGGATTGTTCTGTACTATTCTCAGGTACGTAGCTAGGTAAGGTTCCATATATACGTACAACTGCTGCGAGAGGAGAGGGCGAAAGAAATAACAGCCAGGGAAGCAAATCAGACCTACATACAGCCGCATACGTCTAGATCCAGTCGCGTCAATATCCACTTTGGAGGATCCGTTGGAGTATCGCGCTCTCTGCCTCGTACTTGCTGATCTTGTTCTGCGAATTATATACCTTCTGCAAGAGCCATTGAATCCTCGTGGTCAGCTCTCGGGGCTGTTTTGGCAAAGACCCAAGCAAAAGCAGCTCCTCTTCGTATTTTCCGATGCTCTTATTCTCTTTGCTAATCAGCTGGGTCAATATCTCGAGGTCCAACCGGCTGCTGAGGTTCTTGTTCTCGGTTAACTTTTTGAAAACGGCTCGATAGACCGGTTTACCAGGCTTGACCAACTCAGGGCAACCATTGATAGAGCCAATAGAAATGAGCTCTGCCTGCTCGAGAGCTTGGAGCACAGCTTCGCCATTCTCTTTGAACAGATCAGAGAGAAGGACTTTGTTGTATGGCAGACTGCCCTCTTTAGAATGTGCCAGCATCTTGATTAGAAGCCAGACCTGCTCATGACTCCACTGGGGCGCAGTGTCTGTACTCAATATGAACATCTTGAGGATTTCAGATGCTGATTGGGTTATAATGCGATTGACCGCCCCTTTCACATACGTCAGCTAAATATAATAGCGATAAAGAGCGGTTGAACCTACCCCTAGGAGTTTCTCCCGCTTCAATACGATGTGCCATGAATTCGAGGTCAGTTACCCGGCCACCCAATACTTCAATGCAGCTGTCCAGGTCTTCCAGATCTTCATCGCTTCGGAGTGGTCTATCACCCGTTCTCGTGTCATCGGCCAACTGGTTGAGTACAAACCTCCTGCCCACTTCGAGGGAGCAGTCGCCCAGGGAAATTGTTCGGAAGACTGAATTCGGCAGAGCTTTGCTGAGAGGTTTGGCAAAGGAAACATCAGTTGTCAAGAAGATGACGTGTGCAATGTTTCCACTTGTCAATCCAGCTGCCCATTCGGTAATTTTGTCATACACCACATTATCTTCAGAAGAATTGTGCAGGAAGTTGTCAATAACTACCACTGGCCGGAGCTCAGGGTGCGCTTCTAGATACTCCTCGTCTGTGAGGTGCGCATCCTTATCACTCTTTTTCCTACTATCCAAGGTGACCTTCTTCAAGGCTGTGGCAGTGTTCTGCCAGATGTTGCTTAGTTGCGCATCTAACGTTTCGGAGAACCCTGCTTTGGTGCCAATCATGCCCTGTGCAGCTAGATCGACAAAACTGCTAATGCTGTTCATCCAAGAGAACACCGGCCGGTAACCTACCTGGCTAGCTGCTCGCGCGATCTTTGCAGTGTCACCCCTGGCATCCTGTATCTGCTTACAATCGATGACCACTTTGTACTTATAGTTTTCGAGGGCTTGATCTAACACAAGCTCTCGCTTCCCAGACCCCCGAGGACCGTGTATGACGATGAAAGTCTCCGCATTTTCTGTCAACCAAGATTGCAGCTGAGTGATATCTCCTTGGCGATCCTCCCAAATAGCCGTGAGTCCACGAGGATCAGACGCCTGGGAACCCAAGCCGATGATGTTAGCTTTGCTAGCCTGCTTACGGACCCATCGCAGAACGCTGTTCTCTTCGACTTGAAGCGTTGCCTTGATCTTCATCTTGACGAAGAAGGTACGAATCGGGTCGAAGATAGTCACAGTGATGGCCGCGATGAGTGCAGCGATGGCGGGGATCACTATTCTTGGGTGGTTCAAGATCCAATCCTTAATCATTGACAGCTTGATCTTCCGTTCGTAATTGATCTTTAGCCTCGTGCCAGTCTTTCCGCCGCCTGGGATGGTGAAACCATGCATACAGTTTTTGGCCGTAACCGCATACTTGGGACGAGCGAATTCAACATAGGCGTATCTTGGCATGGTCTTCGAATCTGACGATTGCTTCTCGATGTCCTTCAGTTTTCCATAACCGCGGAACAGAGAATACAGAGTTTCGGTGGTCAGATCCGTTGCTGAATTATCGGCACTGTCCGGTAAGAACTCGACCCTAAGTCGCGGGCTTGGTATGCGGTACAAATCCTCTATCCATGGTCTTCCAAGGACACGGGCAACGTTAACCTGCTGGAATGGATTGAACCAAGGCCTGATAGGGTGTTCTTCTAGATTCTCTTTAATGGCAGCTTCAATATCGGTATCTTTAACACCCGCCGTACGATTGTATATGACAAATGCACCGCCTTCTCTGAAGCGTGGGACGACTTCTTTGATCTCAACCTCCAGCTCCCGCGGGATAACACGACGGACTATGCGTAGGGGGTCAGATGCCGCGAGATGCGGTCGGTCGATTCTTTTCAAGGCCTCCTCATACGATCGACTGGCACGGAGAGGCCCCTGTAATACCCATTGCAGTTTCGGTGGGAAAATGTCTGTTTGAATTGGTATTCAGCCGGCGATCATGCTGGAAAAGATTGCTAAATAGTATTCATACTATTAACGAAAAGTAACCCTTCATTTTCCTTCAATTCAATGTGCCCTGTCTCGAGGTACGAGGCATGTGATGTACTACTACTCAGGCGGGAGATAGAGGGCTTTGTGATGAGCAGTGTTGGCGGTTTCGTCCAGCGTAAGGGAGTTTGATATAGGTGAGGCACCACCTCCGGAAATGGTCTTCGTATCATCATTATTTGAGATGTTTAAGCCATTGCTAGGAGGAAGTCGAAGCTGATCAACTTGCTTTCCTCGTCTACTCGGAGTATGACGTTGATGGCCCGCACGATACGTCTCATAACGACTGTATTATGAACTTGGCACTGGTTCTTGGCGATAGTATTGTCATTGATTGTAATGCGTCGTATCGTGAAATTACAGCACTGATCCATACATTCATTTCATTCATTCATTTCACCCGATCCAATTATCGCTTTCCAGGCATTCAACCATACCTATCCACGTCTGGTTCCCATTCTACAACAATAATAAAAACAACAACCAACAAGTCACACACACACCCACACACCACAATGGGTTGGTTGTGGAGCTCATCTTCATCCCCCAAAAATGAATCGCAAATTGCTCCATCCAATCCGCAACCCGCACCAGAAAACCCCGAGGCACCTCCGCCGCCTCCGCGGACATTAACACGCGAAGAACAAGCAGATGCGGAGTTCAGGCAACTGCTCGCTAGTCTTGAGGGAGATATCAATAAAGGATCTCGGACGTCGCAACAGTCATCCTCAAACACAGAATCAATAGAGTCCACGTCATCTCCCCATTCACCTCCGGCATCCATTGCGCCCGAATCGCTCTACCCTGATACTATGTCTTGTCGTTCTGCGTTCGACTACGCTTTCTTTTGCCAATCATTCGGCGGGCAATTTGTCAATGTATACCGCTACGGTGAGCTGCGATCATGCAGTGAACACTGGGATAACTTTTGGCTTTGCATGAAGACCAGGACATGGTCCGACGGGGCTCGCAAGAAGGCGATCAGAGACCACAATCGAAAGAAAGCGATCAAGTACAAGACAGGGCCGAGTAGTGAGGATGTTTGGGACCTCCGGACTGAGCCTGTTCGGAATGCCTGTGAAGGGGATTTCGCTGCGCTAGAAAAGGAAATGCAGGCTGAGGAAGAAGCACAAAAGGCTGTTGCCGCTTAGATTCACCAGTGCTTCTTTGTTCGTTTGCAGCCCTCTTTTTGTAGACGTATGTGGATTGGAAGCACAAACTATCTATCCCCTGCTACTCATGGGACTTTGTATAATACTCATTGTTTTCTACGTGGAATGTCAAACAACAACGGATAAAGGAAATTTCCCTTCAAAAAGCGAAGTATTTATGCTAAATCATGTTGTTTAATGTCAGTGAAACACTTTTTCATACTAGGCGCCTCTAAAAGAAACAATAAGAGATGGTTTATGTGGCATTAGCCCTTTCGTCTCATTCATCCTTTGTTCATCTCTGCTGGTTGGAGCCCACGAGGAATCAGTATAAAGGCAGAGAAAGTCAAAAGACCAAGTGATAGAGACATGGCCACGCATGACTCCTCATTTGAGTACCGTCTTCTTCGTCTCATGGATCAACGCATATACCAGGCCATACATTCCTTTTTGTCCCCTGGATATCATCGCACAAACTCACGTCGACATCGGTTGTCGGATTCACAGCTACATCCGCAGCCACCATACACAGAACAAGCACATAGCCATACACATAGAGCTAGGCTACGAAAGCAGGTCCGCTGGGGTGTGGTGGTGCACCTCCCTGACTGTCCCAGGATGAGGTACTATCCAAGCGATGTCGACGGATCAGTGCGCCGCAGATCCATTCTGAAAACGCAAACATTCACAGACTATAATATGTATTGCAGAAACCTATGGGCTATGATCGATCTGGCTGATCAGCGTTTGGAATATATCTTCGATTGTTTGAGGGCGGCCGGCGACGAGGAGGGTTTGAATTGGATTATGGAAGTCGATGAAGAGTTCATGGTTCGAGAGGCAAATCGCAGGGAGAGGGCGCGTCGGATGGAGGCAGAGCGCTCAAGGTTAAGAGCCACCTCGAGGAGATGAATGAGGCAGCGTACAGAGATGCCCTCCGGTTTGTCCACCCACGCAGATGTCGTCATCCTTTTGGTGCAGTGCTATATCTTTTAACACGAGGCAATTACCAATGAGTGCATCAACTCTACAGGAACGTGGTCATCGAATCTTCAGTATATTGTCGAGTAGTGAATATGTACATGAATCACAAGAGAATATGTTAAATTGCAAACGCTCCGACCCCTTTCTTGCACACAAGTTTTAAAATAATAGAAAAGAAAGCTCCGGCCAAGCGCAGAAAAACACCACTGCAGGAAGAGGGAGGTAGAAGGGAAAGAAAAGGGAACTCGCGAACCAAGAAGTGACACGCTTGAATAACAGAACGACAAAGCATTCAGAAACGCTCTCCAAAATAAGTGCGCCGTAACTAGAATTTTAACGTAATCGTAGTCGTAGCTGTTGATAGCATGTCATGATAAAGATGCATCCCACCTAGTATGTACTCTGTTGGTTTAGTAGATAGTTTTGATCACAACATAAGCATCCACAGCAATTTTCATCCAGAGACATGGTCTCGTGGCCGGAACCGGTCCGGCTCTCGAGAGTCTGAAGCTGCCAGGGACTTTATGCGGAGACAGCTTGTTCGGTGGACTGTCGAACCGCATCAATAGCGGGCCTACGGACAATCCCACCAGTGACAGGAAGCCGAGAGCTAATGTCCATAAGGTAAGTGTCGACTTCGCGAGCACACTGACGGCCCTCGTTGATACCCCACACGATAAGAGACTGCCCACGACGGCAATCACCAGCAGCGAAAACGCCAGGGACGTTGGAGGAATATTGGCCGGGAGGTGTCTTGACATTCTTCCGAGCATCGCGCTCAATTTCATCACCCAGAAGACGGTCTTCAGGTCCAAGGAATCCCATAGACAGTAAGACAAGATCCGCCGGGAAGAACTGCTCACTACCCTCAACTGTCTTCATATCCCAACCACCGGAAGCGCTCTTGGTCCACTCAACGCGAACAGTGTTGATACCTTTAACATGGCCGTTACCGTCGTCGACGAACTCCGTAGACATGACACAGTACTCGCGGGGATCCTTGCCCATATGCGTCTTAACTTCGGAGTGACCATAGTCAACACGGTAAATACGCGGCCATTGGGGCCACGGGTTGTCACGAGCACGTTCTGGTGGTGGCTGAGGCAGTAATTCGAAGTTGGTGACAGACTTGGCACCGTGGCGGACAGAGGTACCAATGCAATCATTTCCAGTGTCACCACCACCAATGACAACAACGTGCTTGTCCTTGGCAGAAATATATGCGTCATCAGCGAGGTTAGAGTCGAGAAGCGACTTGGTGTTGCGGTGCAGGAATTGCATGGCAAAGTGGACACCATCCAGCTCGCGGCCGGAAACCTTGAGATCACGAGCCACCGTGGCACCGGTGGCGATGATGACAGCATCGTTGGTGTTGCGCAACGATTCCAGAGAAACCTCGTCGTCAGGGCCAACAGGGGTGTTCGGGACAAACTTGACGCCCTCGGCAGCCATCAGATCGACGCGGCGCTGCACCACCTTCTTGTCGAGCTTCATGTTGGGAATGCCATACATAAGTAAACCGCCAATACGGTCGGCACGTTCGTACACAGTGACGCTGTGGCCAGCGCGATTGAGTTGATCGGCAGCTGCGAGACCAGCAGGGCCAGAACCAATGACCGCTATGGTCTTACCGGTACGAGTCTTAGGGGGGCGAGGTACCATCCAGCCCATCTCAAAACCACGGTCAATGATGGCACATTCGATAGATTTGATACCAACAGGGTCTTCGTTGATTCCCAGAACACAAGCACCTTCGCAAGGAGCGGGGCAGACACGGCCCGTGAACTCTGGGAAGTTGTTGGTCATGAGTAGGCGGTTAAGGGCATCCTGCCACTGGTTCTGGAAAACAAGCTCATTCCACTTAGGGATGATATTAGAGATTGGGCAACCGGTATCAGACTGGCAGAATGGGACACCGCAGTCCATGCAACGGGCAGATTGATACTTGAGCTCATCCTCTGTGAGACGGCTATTGAGCTCGGCCCAATCACGAGTACGAGTGCCGGGGTTCCGATACTTCTCACTGCGTCTATTGTACTTCATAAAGCCCCTTGTCTTGTCAAGGATGAGGGCTGACCGCTTCTTCTCAGTCTTTGAATCGCTCACGCTATCCTCAATGTCAAGCATTTCAGCCTTCTTGGTATCTTCCCCAGCTTTGGATTTCTCCACGTTCGAAGGCGTGCTAGGAAGCTGAGGTATAGTGAATTCGGCCTTCTTCGCGGCCTCGGCCTTGGCGGCTTCCTCCTCCATAACCCGCTTGTAATCGGTGGGCAGAACCTTGACGAAGTGGGGAAGAGCCCTGGTAAAGTCTAGCAGAATGCGAGCGGCCAGTTCCGAACCAGTGTAGTGGTGATGATCCTCAATGAGGCCCCGGACAAAAGCAACCTCGGCGGGATCCTCCAAGCCGGAGACCTCCACCATTTCCATGTTGACCTTCGAGTGGAAGTCTTGGCCCATATCTAACACATAGGCAATACCGCCGGACATACCCGCAGCAAAGTTACGGCCAATTGATCCAAGAATGAGAACACGACCCCCGGTCATATACTCACATCCATGGTCTCCAACACCCTCAACGACTGCAGTGGCGCCGGAGTTACGGACAGCGAAACGCTCCGCGGCCACACCGCGGAAGAAGCAAGTACCCCTAGTAGCACCATAGAGACAAGTGTTACCGACGATGATGTTCTCCTCTGCCTTGAATGCAGCACCGCGAGGAGGGTAGATGATGAGGCGACCTCCCGACAGACCCTTGCCAACATAGTCGTTGGCATCACCCTCGAGCTCAAGAGTAATACCGGGGGCAAGATATGCACCAAATGACTGACCAGCAGAGCCCTTGATATTGGCGTGGATGGTGTCCTGTGGAAGACCTTCGCCACCGAAGCGGCGACTGACCTGGTAAGACAGTGTGGCGCCCAGAGCACGATCGGTGTTGACTATATCACACTCAATTCTACAAGGGAGACCCTTCTCGAGCGCCAGCTCAGACTCGGCAATCAGCTTGTTATCGAGACGAATGTGTAGGCGATGGTCCTGCTTGCGGACATTGTATGTAGCAACGCCGGGGCGCAGCGAGTGAGCAGGAGTAAGGATAAGCGAAAGGTCAATCCTCTCCTGCTTAGGGGTTCGGATATCATCTCTGGGCTTCAGCAGCTCGGCCCGCCCAACCATCTCGTTGACAGTACGAATGCCCAACTTGGCCATGATAGCCCGCATCTCATTCGCGACGTAGTAGAAAAAGTTGATAACATGCTCCGGGGAGCCTGAAAACTTTTTCCTCAATTCAGGGTCCTGAGTAGCAATACCCACCGGGCAAGTATTCAGGTGGCATTTCCTAAATAGTTGTCAGTATAGTTGATTCAAACAATGTTAGTCTGACCAGCGTATGCTCACCTCATCATAATGCAGCCCATGGCGATCAAAGGGGTTGTGGCAAAGCCGAATTCCTCGGCACCAAGAAGACATGCAATAGCGAGATCGCGGCCAGTGCGAAGTTGACCATCAGTCTGCACAACGACGCGACCACGAAGGTCATTGAGAACAAGGGTTTGATGAGTTTCTGCGAGACCCAGTTCCCACGGAAGACCGGCATACTTGATTCCAGTCCAACGAGAAGCACCAGTGCCGCCATCGTGACCAGAGATCAAGATGTGATCAGCCTTGGCCTTGGCAACACCGGAGGCAACGATACCAACACCAACCTCTGAAACAAGCTTAACAGAAACACGTGCGCGAGGATTAGAACATTTCAAATCATAAATAAGCTGCTTGAGGTCCTCGATTGAATAGATGTCGTGATGAGGGGGCGGCGAGATCAGACCGACACCAGGGGTGGAATAGCGAGTGTGAGCAATAGGGCCAACGACCTTATGACCTGGAAGCTCACCACCTTCACCAGGCTTAGCACCCTGGGCCATCTTAATCTGCAACTCATCAGCATCGGCTAGATAATGAGATGTCACACCGAAACGGCCCGAGGCGATCTGTTTGATGGCAGACCGCATGGTGTCCCCATTCTCCATTCGCTTGCTGCGCTCGGAATCTTCGCCTCCCTCGCCGGTGTTGGATTTGCCGCCGAGACGGTTCATGGCAATAGCCAAGGTAGAATGTGACTCCATGGAGATGGATCCATAGGACATGGCACCTGTCACGAATCGACGGACAATTTCAGTCCAAGGTTCGACTTGATCAATAGGAATAGCAGTGCGCTGCTCGAAGTCAAAGTCGAGCATACCACGGAGGGTACAGTTTTTGATCTGCTCATGCTCGGCCTTGGCGTAGGCTTCGTAAGACTTGTCGTTCTTTGTGCGCACCGCATCCTGCATATTGGCAATGCTGACTGGATCATTGACATGCTCTTCACCCCCATCACGCCAGTGATACTCGCCAGATTCAGGAAGCCCAGGAATTTCAACGATGGAGCGCGATGGGTAACCACGTTCATGGAAGGCAAACGCATCCTGGGCGATCAGTTCAAAGGTCAAGCCACGGATACGACTCGCGGTTCCTGCGAAGCACCGGTCGATGACACTATCATCAATCCCGAGAGCCTCGAAAATCTGCGCACCCTTATACGACTGCAGAGTTGAGATACCCATTTTGCTCATGACCTTTAGTATACCACCATCACACGAGGCCTTGTAATTTTCGATGACCTTCTCGTCCGGCAGTTGCTTGCGGATCAACTTCTCGCGATTCATCTTGAGGATACACTCCATGGCCAGGTATGGGTTGATGGCATCAGCACCATAACCAACCAGGACACACATGTGGTGGACTTCTCGAGCCTCGGCAGTTTCTACGACCAAGGCCGCAAGAGATCTCCACTTGTTGCGAACCAGGTGATGATGTACAAGACCAGTGGCCAGGAGAGCAGACACTGGGATTCTGTCTGTCGAAGTAGCCCGGTCAGAGAGCACGAGAACCTTGTCCCCATTTTGGATTGCCTCAGTAGCAGCATCACAAATGACATCAAGAGCCTCAAGATATCCCGGAATACCCTTCTTCTTCTCGAAGGTGATATCAATGATCTTCACGGTCCAATTTGTGTGTGCCTTATTGATGTTCTTCAGTGCATTGAACTCGGGAATGCTCAAAATGGGGGAGGGTAGGAGGAGACGGTGGCATTGTGAAGCATCCATCTCCAGGAGGTTACCCTGCGGACCAACGTAACACTCCAGAGACATAACCACAGCCTCTCGAATAGGATCAATGGGTGGATTTGTGACCTGAGCAAAAAGCTGGCGGAAGTATTCGTATAGAAGACGTGGCTGTTGGGCAATGCAAGCCAATGGGGCATCGTTACCCATCGAACCCAACGCTTCCTTCGAGTCGGCGGCCATGGGACCGAGGAGCAGGCTGACCTGTTCAAAGGAGTACCCAAAAGCCTTGAGGCGGGGGTCATTCTGGATGGTCGTGTCATCAAGGTTGTAACTAAGATCGATATTGTGTTGGAGCAATTTCTCGTTGATAGCAGGCAGCTTCAAAAGCTCCTTCTCCAGCCATGCGGTGAAGTCTTGGCGATGAGAAACGGTATACTTGAGCTCTGAGTCGTCAATAATCCGGCCAGCCACGGTGTCAACTAAAAGCATCTTTCCAGGTTGCAGACGACCCTTCTGGATTACACGCTCCGGGTCGATGTCCACAGCACCGACCTCAGACGCGCAAATGATACGGTCATCGTCCATAACGTAGAAACGGCAGGGACGCAAACCGTTCCGGTCGAGATTTGCTCCACAGTACCGTCCATCAGAGAATGTGAAGAGAGCGGGGCCGTCCCAAGGCTCCATCTGACAAGCAGCCCACTCGTAGAAAGCAGCCTTTGCTGGGTCCATGGCCGGGTTGTCCTGCCATGCTTCGGGGATCATGAGCATGACTGCCTCTGGCAAAGAGAGGACACCGTTGATCATCAACAGCTCCAAAACATTATCGAAAGCAGCTGAATCGGAGCCACCGTCCTCAACAATTGGATACAGCGAGTCAAGCTCCTCACCAAAGATGTCTGACTTCATCAGACCTTCTCTGGCCCGCATCCAGTTCTTGTTACCTCGGAGAGTGTTGATTTCACCGTTGTGTGCAGCCCATCGTAAGGGTTGCGCACGGTCCCAGGACGGAAATGTGTTAGTGGAAAAACGCGAATGGACAAGAGCAAAGTGGCCTTCATAGTCCACGTTGACCAGATCGTGGTAGTATTGATAAACTTGAACAGGAGCGAGTTGGCCTTTGTAGACGATATTCCTGTTGCTGAGGGAGCACAGGTAGAACCAGTTGGCGAGACCAAGAATATGAGTAGCACGTTTCCGGAGAACATACAGCTGGCGCTCGAAAGTCCTCTCATCGAACAGTTCAGGATCCGTAACCTCGGGCTTGTTTCCGTCACCATAAGCCGACTTCAGCACCACGAATGGCTGCATGATTATGGGCTCTCTCGAAAGCGCAGCGGGACCCAATATGGCGGAGTCATGGGGAACCTCACGCCATCCCAGCACTCGTAGCCCCAGGGATGTTGCGATTTCCTCGAATGTTGCTGTGGATTCCTTGAGTGTCTCTTGATCAGGCTTGAAGAACAGGTTGCCGACAGCATACTGGCCAAGAGGGGGAAGATCAACTCCGACCTCACGAGCAAAGTTCTTGATAAAGAACTTATGGGGAATGCTCGTCATCACACCAGCGCCATCACCATCCCGGGCATCCGATCCAACAGCTCCTCGGTGCGTCATGTTGCAGAGGAGATTGCGAGCTGCATAAGGTGACAAACCACATTAGTAGGTGAGCATTTGATATGGAGTCTTCAATTGAGTGCTTACCATCGCTAACGATCTTGTGGCTAGGCTTGCCTTTGATATGGCTACAACATTTCAGGGATCCAGGTTAGCAACGTTCATCCAATGCATACTTTGGCTGCTCAATGCAGGGACTTTTGAGCACTTACGCAGTAAAGCCTACACCGCAAGCATCCTTCTCGTATTCAGGGTCATAGAGACCTTGCCTCTCGGGCAAAGTGTTAGCCCAGCCATACCCTTGCTTTGGCTGGTACTCCGAATATTCGTTAGGCTTCTGCTCATCGACTATATTTTGGCCATAGATTTCCTCCAAGTTCAGACCCATTCTTCCGCCGGTGACCGACAGAGAATGGAATTGTAAGACTAAGGGGGTGGAATACGAGGTCGCTGTGAGGAATAACGTCACAAACTAATTCAAGGCGGGGCGGTGCTTTCGTTATGATAGTCTAGCTAAAGTATTATGTCGTCACAATATGTTTTGGGTCAACAGCACGGGTAGAGGAGGGACAGGGATGAGCTCTTTCTGTGACCCAGCGTTTTGGCTCGAAGATAAGATGAAGGAAGGATTGAAGAAGAGAGGAGGGGAAGGAAGAGAATTAAAAAGAGGGAGAGGAGGGAGGAGGCGGGGGGGAATAAAATAATAGGGAAACCAAAAAAAAAAAGAATAGTAGTGAGTGAGCAGAGCGGGAAGACGGGAGGCAGAGGTCCGGGAAATTCACTCCTCGACTCTCCGATACAGAGAAAGTACAGTATGTATTTTATTTGAGTGTATGATGGGCGAACGGACGTTACATAGCAGGACAGGGTTCCCAGCGGAAGATATAGTAAATAGGATAGGGGAAATGCCCAGTTGTGGGGATTGGCCGTGGCAAATTGCAGGTGTTTCTTCCGGACGTAGCTTTTAAGTGTACGGAGTAGGTGCAAGTAAGTAATTGGGGCAACAAAAGTGAAGGGCGCAAGTTAAAGGCTAATCCTTGGAGTATTGGAGAGGTCAGTGGAGAATGATAACTGAAGTAATCCCTTGCCTCTTCTTTAATCTTCTCAATAGAAGGGAAAGAAAGAAAGACAGAAAGAGGACACGAAACGGAAGGACATATTCTAGTTCCTGTTGTCCGTCGGTATGGACTACTACATTAGTAGTATTACAAGCTCTATTCCGGAGACAATCACTTTTCCCTGTTTATCCCCATTGAGCGGGACCACTTCTTGCATTTCCCGTTCTTGGTCGGGTGATGGAAGAGGCATATGGTCCATGCATGTTAAAAACATCTACAGAAATCTTCTGCGCCCGATCGAAAAGCACATTTTCCGCCAGACTACCAGTAGTACCTACATCATGCTAAAGTAGCCAGTGGCAGGTATCATGGAAAGTTAGACTAGGTATGTACATACTATGCAATGCGGTCCATAAGCCGAGGACACTAAGGAAGAGATAAGACATTGGTGGCCAATTAGAGCCCTGGTATTTGAACCTTTCAACCAAGAAGATTAGGTTTCCACTACGTCAAGATCCAAGCTGGTGGAGACTCTAGGCTAATTTTTAAAAATTAAAGGAATGGCTGCGTTGGCGCTAGTGGGAGAACGATTTACACTGACTGCCCAGTGAGGTCGGTTAGACTGTTAGATCGGTATCCATTTTTCTTTCCGTTCCACTCCGTACGAACGCTTTCCCAGGATTATTCCCTTCAATGGATCCATTTATTCTCGTTTGATTCAAAAATATATACAAGAATCAATTTCATTCGGAGGGGTTTACTACAGGAAAGGTCAAAGGTGAGGACCTTGAAAATCAGTTCCAATATTAATCCGGATTAACACTGAAGTTCGTTGTAGTGCTAGATAGAATCATCATCATGCTGATTCTAGCACAGTGAACCAGCCCTGCTGCTCTCATGAAATAGTGTGAGATGGCTTCTTCCATCAATAGAATTACGGCTTTTAAGTACTTCAACAGAATTATCGGGACTTTAGTTGGTAGATAATGAATGGAATTCTGGGAGAATTGGAGAAGAATGGTGGACTCAGATGGTCAATAGGTAATTCTTCCAACCATACTTCCACATGATTTCTCGTTTTTCAGTCCGTTCATGTTGACCTCTTCAGTAATTGGTGATCCGACTGCGCGGATGTTGCTACAGTGGGGCAGTGCGAAGGGTGCAGGCTTGGAGTGCTTATCCTTGACTTTACCCAAAACAGTCTGCTAAAATGTGCCAGATGTGGTCTTTTCGCGGAATTCCTTAAAAAAGCGCGTATGATCGGACAAGACGAAATATAGGACCCAATTTCATGAGGACGAGGAATGCTTGGCAGGCAATGTGAGTTACATGAGGTCAGTAAGCTGGAGAGAGACAGAACTACTCCGTATGTCAAGTATTAAAAAACAAATGTATTTTTGCTGCTTCTATGCATGAAATTTAGAGTCATCTAAACAATCACAACGCCCCTCTGATACCTTGTGTTATTCATATTTTCCCATATGAGCGTGTTTCTCTCAGTGAGATCAGTTATGACAGTTTTTTTTTTCTTCTTTTTTTTTTTTCCCTTCTGGTAGGCAAAAGAAGAAGAAAATCTAGTTTGCACACGCGGCCTGGCCACGCAGCTAAAACGTGCACTGAGCAATGGATGGCCTCTCTAAACCAAAGACCCTACCTTGTTGTGTAGTATCAAAAAGTACACATCATTTTCCCTGACCGTCGCACTAGAACTTGCATACCCCACATGCTTCAGTTGCAGGCTGTTAGTACCATACCATTAGTCGCCTTCAGGCTGTTACAAGCGCTTACACAATATGTATTATTGGCAACGTCGGGTGGGTAAAATTACTGGCACGGAGCAATACCACTTGCTGTCCGCCCAGATGCAATTAACCCGGGCGTCAGCCAATCTCTTCCGACAACGGCCAAGCTGGGCGCTTTTCCTCTACCTTACGCTCTTCCTCCCACCCCTATCTCCTCCTCCAACGAATGACCCCCTCTCCCGGGAGCGTTTTTCCCCTCCTCGCCGCTAGTCAATTGACGACCGTTCACTAGACACTCTGCACATGCACACGGATTTTCGCCAGCCGATCTCGGCGCCCCGGGGCTGCATTCCACAGGTACCTCTGGATTGGCCGGTGGGAGTTTCTCCCAGCTCATTCCCTCAAGTCATCACAACCCTTATCAGGCAACTTGCTAATCTTTAAACGCTTACTCGATATCGTATCTGCACTGCTTTGGTTTTGAAATGATACCTTCTGTAACCTTCTTCTAATTCATCTTTTCTCCCCTCATAATCTCAAGGCATATTTCCCCGGGAAATCCACCCCCATAGCAATCGTCCATGGTGTTTATTGGCCCCGGCCAATGAGCACGGCCGAGCTAACTGTACGACCCCGGGGAATACTACCTACAGGTACGGAGTTAGTACGTACTAGGTTCCTACCTGGTATCTAACAACCAACACCTTTCGGGTTTACGCTTGTGGGATTCTCTAAATCCCGAAAGGTCCTTGATAAGACTCAAACCTAACATATTTATGATAATAATAATAATAATAATAATAATAATATTTTAAATCAATTGGATTTCTCACACGGCAAGGTAACTAAATTACCTTGGTACCGTACTGGCCACCACCACCTATTCGGCTTTACTAAATATCTCCCCCCTCCATGCTTTTACCACTCACTGTTCTCCTGGAAGATAGCCCTGAGCGTCACAGTGGCCGTTCCAATGGGCAAGACGTGCCCCGATTTTGGGTATTTTGATCACATCTCGGGGGATATCAACCACTTCCCCCTCCCTTTCTGGCGTGTTCGCTGCTCGTCAGTCGGATTCTCGGCCGATCAGATGCATGCCCGAGGAATGATTTTCTTTTTCTGCAGCATGGGCGAACCAATCGATCTAGCGCTAAAAATAAATTACATACAACTAAGGGAGGGCAACGGACAGGATTTGAGACCATCGCCTTAGCCTAGCACCATATGAGGGTCACTAACAAACAATGCAGATTGTATCTGGGAGTAAGTCGGCAAGATCATGAACGAACTTGTTGTGTCACACTTGTGCCCGCAAAAGACGCTCCGATCTCCCCATCTCTTGTTCGTCATCGCTGCGCTCCTCTGCCCATGCCACGGACGTCACATGATCAGGCGGAGATGCCAATGTTTCCGGCTCCCGTTTTCTCCCGATTCTTCCTGATCAATCTTGTCCGCTTTGGGTTCACCGGACATGGTCCAGTTGATGGAGCGGAAGGGCTGCAACATTTCGGGAAAACTCGGAATATACTCTTGGAATGGTCGAATACCGGTCTCCGTTTTCGTGCCTTACCCTTTCAAGAGGCTTACGGGAGAACAGAAGCTTCGTTGGTCAGTACTGCTCAGATAAGTTACAGCGCCAATTATTATGGGAATCTATTATCCTGTGCCGCTGAAGTTGCAGATGATTTGTCTCTCTCCCTTGGTGTGAGAAACGAGTTACCCAGCGCAGGACGGAGTACCCCGGACTGCTATTGCGACGGATTTTTCTTGTTGAAGCAACGCTGCAACTTGTCTGGATGTCCGGGGTTGTTGCATCTTGCATTGATGACAGGTATACGGGGTAAAAGCGATCGACCTAGTGTCGAAATCGAGCGCAAAGTATGTACATCGCCTGATTTCCCTTCACCACCTAACTACGTTGTGCATTTTCCCTATACAAAATTCCGTGTGAGTGGTGGCACAGTCGCTGTGCCTTTGCTTGATAGAGATGAACTTTCCCGCCGTGACCTCCCTTGGATGCCTTGACCAATCGCTTAATCTTTGTTGAATTGGGGCCAGTAGAGCGAGTAGATAGGTAGCAAAGGAGTCTCATCCAGAGGCCCTTACGCTATTGCAGGCTCTTTGGATCTCTAGTCAATCGCTATAGACTAATTCAATTCTCGTAAGCTATAACTATATCTACATTTGCTACGTTATACATGTCATCAATCTGGTCTCCGGCGCATTGGTGATAGCACTTATAGTACTTATCGGATGCGAAGATTCCAGTATCTCAGCTATGGCTGTTATACTTATCATGCTCGGAAAAAACCTAGGATCAGGCCCCTAGTGGTTCTCATTCCCAACTCTTTCAAGGGTTGTTGACGGTAGATACCATAGCTAAATATGGGTTGAACCTCATTGAAAATAGATATTGATACATCGCACCAACTAGAAAACCTAGAAAGTACACAAAAGTAAAAAGCGCTCTAGTCAATAATTCATTCAAATGAGACTTTGGACATACAAATCAGAACTCTTACTAGTATTAAGCATTGTAATGGTGTGATCTACTTCGTACCGGTGGACTTTCCCCGCGTTGCCGCAGAGCTTAAACAGTTTCGTTTGTTTTTCTGTTTGCGCAATTCCCTCGCGACTTCTACCTATGATTGATCGCACCATTTGCAGATTTATTGCAAATCACGAAATCACCTTTGTTACAGTTCCTTTTTTTGGGGGTAGTAGATTGGTTGCATTGCCTGAGTAATTACTTGGAACAATTTATTATTCTGAGTATAATAGGGACGTTCCGAGAACAGCAATCGGCGCGCAGACAGAAATTGGGTCTGTTCGTTGCCCTGCATGCGGTAGCGATCGCGATTCAGCCAATATCATCTATAATTACGACTTGGACAATAGTAAAGCGCCTCGGTATTCAGGGGGCGCATTGGCTCTGGAGGCTATTTAGCTGGATTGTATTTCAACCGCGACCATGATGCTCTCCCTTCCGCTCATCACGCCCCGCGATGTATGTGATTTCCTTGCAAGGTGACTCTGCGAGATTCTGGGATTGAAAGGACGCTCGGCTAACGTACGTCTGTACCTACCTAGTCTCATGAACTCTGGTTCGGATCCTCCCAACCCTACCGTTCCTCGTCTCAGCATCTCCAAACAAATGGAGAGCCACAGGCGAACCTCCGCCGCAATGGTGTCAATACCATGAACGGACGTGCAGCCATCACAACCTCTTCCGGCCATAACCTATCGTCATTACTCCTGGAAGAACGTGCGCTCCGTGTCCGCAAAAACAATATTGCCTCGTTCGGTTACTCATGGATCAAACCTGCGGGGTGTGCCAAGACGATGCTCGGGATGAAAGAGGAAGAAGCGGAGAGAGAGGAAGCTCTGGCAGCAGCAGCAGCAGAGATGGCCGCGGCCGCGGCCGCGGCCGAGGCTGGGGCTGATGGGACGGATGAATTTGGTGCTCAGCATGGAGAGGATCAAGACGACACGGGCATGGAGAGGGATTTGGACGATGATATTCCCGACGCAGATGCGTCGGGTCTTGTGGAGGAAGGGGAGGAGGGTCTGGAAGAGGATGATGCTGTTGATGAGGAGGGATATATGGAACGAGATTTGGACGATGATATCCCTGAAGCGTTTCCGGATGACGATGAAATCGACAATGAAGGGTTCGGGGAAGAAAACTATGACGATTTCGATAACCAGCCAGACTTGGATGACGAGGTAGAAGACATGAGCGAGGAAGACATGGTTCGTGATCTAGACGACGATATTCCCGAAGCTGCAGAGCGCCATTCTGAGCAGGAAGATGAGTGGCAACATACCGACACAGATGCAGAATTTGACGATGAGCACGATGAAGTCAGCTTTTCCCATGACCCGTTTGCACAAAACCTCCGAGCTAGTACAACTAGCAGTCGTGGTCTACCTCCAGCACCTGTTCGGCCTCGAGAAACAGAGGCTCAGCGCCGGTTTCTTCAGCGTTGGAGCGGTGGTGGCGATGCATTTGACACGAGCAGTATGGTTGTCGATGAAGATAATCTGCGTGCATCTGTTACCAGTCAGGCGAGTCGACGAAGCTTCTTCGGCAGATTCCCTCGACGACAAACTGGAGGGCCAAGGGATAATTTTGACTAAGTCTCAATATTGGGTAGCTTGATGATTGATTATGCGTGGATGATTATTCATAGTGGTATGGCGTATGGGCACCAGTCGCAGGTTATTGTTTCGTATGCAAGATAGAATCCGCTGGGTTTGGAGTTGCTGATTATTCAACTTGGTTTCCTGTTAATCGATAACCCGACAGAATTGCATATATAACAAGTGTTAAAGGAGTTGGATTCCCCGGTTTTCTTAGTGAATTCGTTGGCCATGCCCGGAAGCTTGAATAGTATCAGCAGTCCGAAAACGTTGTTAATTAATGTGATTAGACCTGGCTTGCCCATCTATTTAGCGAAGCTATACGGTATACATGTGTCTGTACTCGGTAGATAGGAGATGTCGTGAGTACGACCACGTGTATATATCATGCGAACAAAGAGGCTTAAGCAAAGGGGGAAAAGGGAATAGATTGCGTTAAAGCAATCGTCCTTCTAAGTTCATCAGCAAGCAACTATTATATACACAAGCAAGATAGTACATTAAAAAGGATCCATCTGTATAGATTGAGAATATTGGTCTCAACTCCACGTTTGCAGCATCATCATAGAGGTAACGACAAGGTAAGCCGCGACCTCAGCAAAAGAGATATTACACGAAACCGTGTGTGAAGGTGTATAAGTGGCAGATCGAGGTCAGACTTTTGACAAGCACACATCATCAGATACCATGAATGAAGAGAGAGTAAAAGAGTGAAAAACGCCACAGTCCAAAAGTCATGCTCATTTGTTGATCGTCAGAAGTAGTAGCAAAAGGGCATTATTAGCGAACTATTGTGTTCGCATGCATCCGTGGCTTTTCCTAGGAAGGCTAGAGCGTGATTTGAAGGAGCACCAGAAAAATTTGCGTCATCACGGCGAATGCAAAACCCATGAACCTTCGCAAAAGGTCATACACAGGCTGTTCAGGCCATCCACACATAAGCGAAGAGTAGGAATACAGCCAGAAAGAAAGCCAGCCATATACGCCAACCGACGCCTGTGCGTTCCGCCATCCGTAGCATGCGATTCATGTTTCCTCGTATACGAAGACGAGTGTTGTCAAAGGTATCATTAAGCTCCGTAATGGTGGAAGTATCCCGGATTTCCTCGCCGATAGCTAGTGTAAGCTAGATTCGACATCAGCACTCACATACCGAACTTAATAAGGTGTGAAGGAGTTTACATCTTTCAGCATCTTGACTTTTGCAGTGATACCCTCCACCTCGGTATCATTCTGCGACTCAAGATGAGACAGAACGGCGTCGGAATAGTGTCCTCTGTTTCAATATAAGCATTCTGCACCAGTACGATCAGTATTTCGTCGGTGAAACGTACTTCGCATTTGGCGTTGCAGTTCTATAACCCCCTCCTACAGAACTCCCACTCATGGACCCATTGCCAGAGTATCCTCCATGACCATATCCACCCACCTGGCCAGGCGACCTACTGGCGGGTCGGGAATCGCCACCATATGAGTCAAAGAGGGAGGAAGATGCACGAGGATCTCGCTGATGAATGCTAGAGCGTGGAAATCTGGAATTATAGTGCGAGAGAATAGTTTAGCCAATATAGGGGAAGAGCATAGGTGAGGATGGATTGATATCTTCATACCGTGAAGCCATAACAGTAGATAGTAAATACAGCCCGGTCACAGAAATTTCAAGGCAGCTGGTATCATGAACTAATCATTTGCCAGACACTAGTTGGCAGACATTGCGAAAGAGATCGTCCCTGAGTCTTTGTGATTAGAGTCACTGTTCTGCATAAATTCGACTCTGGTGGGCGACCTGCGCTCTGGTTGCGGCAATCAATAGAACCTCAGGACAAGTACTCCATAATTCGCTTTTCATGGGCCCCTGATAGCGGGTTACCACAAACGGAATAGCTCCCTTATTCGGGAAAAGTGCTTTCTGCCTATGTGCCGTTTCCTTGTTAGGTATGACTTCTTTATATACCTAGTTAGATAGTCTTTATTTACCCTTACTTCCTGCAGCCTTGATTTTGAGACATCTTGTACCGACGTGTCTATCGGGCCCCAATATAGGAGGGATAAATAATTTGGATAGGACACATTGGTTTCCATCACCTCCTTATGCTGTTCTATCGACCTGAATTAGTCACGCTAGAGTGCTTTGATTTGTTAAAGCTAACTTTATCTAGCCTTTGCTCTATGAGGCGACAGAGGCGCTATTATACCGTACTGCAGTTGAACCAGCCACCCGCTGTAGTTGGCCCTCTTCTTACATCCTAGGTCATTCAACCAGAGATCTTCGACCTCTTAAGGCTGATTCGGCATTGAGATATGTGCTCTGCGTAATCCAGAGAAACGAAGCCCAAGTCTTGCTTCACGACCAACCGAGATGGAAGTAGATAAGAATAAGTAACGCCACAATTTTTTTTCGTTAGTCAAAATTACTTTCTCAGCAGAGGAAAAGGGAAGGATAGCATTCATGATGAATCCATTGTTACGCCCATATCACGGACGTCGGTGATTGATTTTGTTTTCTAGAAGAACATCAAGAAAAGACAAGAAAAAAAGAAAAAAAAAATAGCTGATGTGACAATTATCCCGGAATCAGAACAGAAATTATCCCCCAATAAACCTGCGCCGACCACTAGCCCCTGTTCCCAAGATGATTCTATGAGTCGTAAAACGATTTCATTTACTCGCGCATGTTGTCATTGCCCTCGGGTGCGAAGTCCTCGTCATCTTCGTCATCGTCACCCTCATCCTTGAGCTTTTCCGCGGCCTCCTGGAAGTCAATGGTCTTGCCGCGGGTTCGCCGTCCACCACTAATGATGTTGTCGGCAGAGATTGGCTCAAGGTTGTCACCGTCATCTTCATCGTCATCTGCAGGGAAAGACAGGGTTAGTATTTTTACTCATAAAAGCTGTCGCAGGTAAGATGGACTAAACCCAGGGGAGATTTATTAGAATTTACCTTCCATCTGAGAAAGAAAAGAAAAAGTCAGTTCAACATTTCTGATTCCAAGTATCGCAAATCTCATCAACTTACATCTTCGTTTTCACTCTCATCACTTTCCTCTTCATCCATGCTCACATCCATCGCGGCAAGATCCTGTGCCGCCTTGCCCTTGCCCTTGTCCAAAGCCGCAGCATCAGGAGCATTAGCGGCGGGATCATTGCTGAAAGTGGTGGCCCGGTTGTTATCACCCATGGTGGCTGTAGGATAATGGATTGAGGTTCTTTCGTGCGTTCAGAGGTCGCTGGAGGGAGATTAGGATAGTGATGTGCAGTGCAGCAGACACAGTACAACCCGGTAAGAAGAAGACAATTATTAAGCTACGGGCAAAGAGGAGGGTGAGCTTTGGAATAATTGGAGTAAAGATTGTAGGTACTAGAGAACACGACGCGCAAGTCGCAAGGGGAGGTTCACCTAACCTTCCCTGGGGCCAGTGATGCCTGATTGGCTACAAGGCCTGGACGATTAGCGGCGCTGCTCCCGTGACGACGACCTTTTCCCTTCTGGCATTCATAACAAACATGCTACTGGATTTGTCCGGTCCCTGTCAACTTGAAAGGGAGAGACCGCAGGTTTTAGAGCTAATCTTGTGACTAAAGTACTGTACATGCAGTATCCGAAAGATGGGACAAACAAGTTAAGATTCAGAGACTGTACCTGCTCTTGATCTATACTGGGCATTAAGGCATATTCAAATTCGAGCCCACATCCAAGACACTGAACATCCACTTATCCTATCCCTATCTGTCTTTGAATTGAGTATCCCAGCATAATGTATTATTAAACACTACTTGATTAAGCGAAAGGTTGGTACAGCAGTTGTCCTATCCATTCATGTTCAAGGAGAAAAGTGATGGACAAGCTTCTACTCTCGTTTTTGCTTGCCGGGCCCAAGTCCAGTGTTCCCAATTAGGTATAGTGGCCCAGGAACTGAAAGTTGACCATACGAGTTGGTTTAATTCGTTGATCGCAGAGCCTCAGAAGGTAACAAATGCTTTCGTTAAATAGTACAACTGCCCTACGGGGATCCTAGGTATGAACCAGAGGAACACCAACCATGCTTCTCAAGGTGTTCTACCTAGCTATTATGCTAAAATGTGAATTTTTCACTTTTCTGTATGATGAAAATCCAGACCCGTCGAATGATTAGTCATGTTCGCCGCATTTAGCCACTCAGACTTCCGCCATGACTTCATGCGAAACTCTTCGAATACTATCGAGACCTCAGAGGGAGGAATGATGTATTGCCGTGGAAGTATTCATATGGCGTTGAGGAATTAAAGGAGCACACTTTGATCACTCCACACATACACACGTAATGTATCCATGGAATTTTGAAGAACTTAACCGGTTATGATGACGGAAGGAGGTTTTTCAAAAGAAAGGCCGTCCTTTTGTTGACCGAGAGGTGTTGAATTCACAAATCTCAAGGGGGGGAAAGAAGAACAATTAGGTAGGGGAGTGGAGGTGGGGAATATATGGAACTATTTAGGGCAACAAAGGAGTGAAGCTCTTGGAGCGTCGTTTACTAGTTATCTAAGTGTGAGCTTGAATAATAAATAATTCAAACCAAAAAATAAAATTAAAATTAAAAATAAAAAACTCATTACTACCTTCTACTAACTATGAACTGGATAGGAAGAAAAAGAGACAAAAAGAGCAATGTTCCTATTACGTCACACCCATTGACCCCGCCAACGGACAAAAAGAAAGAAAAAAGAAAAAGAAAAACTCATTACCACAGCGACAATTAAACTCCCTACTCGTAAACAATAATTGAAATAATCATAATAATCACAGTAAAACAATAACAGCAATCCTCCCCAAGATCCGACTGAACCTCCCTATATCCAGAGACAACTAGAATGACCATGAACGTAATACCTAATAGATAGGAGGCATTGGAAAAGGCCAGCCAGAACCGGACCCCACTGGTGATTCTCGAAGAGACCCGAACAGAATTCCTTGCCCGTTCCCGCGTGGGCGAAAGGGATCGAAGCCCATGGATGCCCGTCGAAGCTATGACATGCTAGAACTTTCGCTGGAGCAGTATCTCACCGCCCAACACTATATCAACTGTACTGCTCGCACAATCTCTGCCCTCCCCTCCATACTTAAATTTCTTCTCTATCTCATACTGCCTTCTCGTTAGACAAGAGATCACTTTCTGTACAATACCTTTTCACTTCTCTTGATTCCCCCTCCATCTCCCCGTTACGAATTTCTTTTCTCTCCAGCTTCTCCTCTCACGAATTACCCCTCTTAAATCTTCACAATGGCCCCCGCTGTCGGTATTGACTTGGGTACAACCTACTCCTGTGTGGGTGTGTTCCGTGATGACCGTATTGAAATCATTGCCAATGACCAGGGTAACCGTACTACCCCTTCCTTCGTGGCTTTCACCGATACCGAGCGTCTCATCGGTGATGCCGCCAAGAACCAGGTCGCCATGAACCCTCACAACACCGTCTTCGATGCTAAGCGTCTGATCGGTCGTCGTTTTGCCGACGCTGAGGTCCAGTCTGATATGAAGCACTGGCCCTTCAAGATCGTCGACAAGGGTGGCAAGCCCATCATCCAGGTTGAGTTCAAGGGTGAAGAGAAGCAGTTCACTCCTGAGGAAGTCTCCTCCATGGTCCTGACCAAGATGCGTGAGACTGCTGAGGCCTATCTCGGTGGTACCGTCAACAACGCTGTCATCACTGTTCCCGCCTACTTTAACGACTCTCAGCGTCAGGCTACCAAGGACGCCGGTCTGATTGCCGGTCTGAACGTCCTCCGTATCATTAACGAGCCTACTGCCGCCGCTATCGCCTACGGTCTTGACAAGAAGACTGAGGGTGAGCGCAACGTCCTGATCTTCGATCTGGGTGGTGGTACCTTCGATGTTTCCCTCTTGACCATTGAGGAGGGCATCTTCGAGGTTAAGGCCACCGCTGGTGACACTCACCTTGGTGGTGAGGACTTCGACAACCGCCTCGTCAACCACTTCGTCAACGAGTTCAAGCGTAAGCATAAGAAGGATCTCACCAGTAATGCTCGTGCTCTCCGTCGTCTCCGCACTGCTTGTGAGCGTGCCAAGCGTACCCTCTCTTCCGCGGCTCAGACTTCTATTGAGATTGACTCTCTCTTCGAGGGTATTGACTTCTACACCTCTATCACCCGTGCTCGTTTCGAGGAACTCTGCCAAGACCTCTTCCGTGGCACCATGGAGCCCGTTGAGCGTGTCCTTCGTGATGCCAAGATCGATAAGTCCTCCGTTCACGAGATCGTCCTGGTCGGTGGTTCCACTCGTATCCCCAAGATCCAGCGTCTCGTCTCCGACTTTTTCAACAAGGACGCCAACAAGTCCATCAACCCCGATGAGGCGGTTGCCTACGGTGCTGCCGTCCAGGCTGCTATCCTGTCCGGTGACACTTCCTCCAAGTCCACCAATGAGATCCTGCTTCTTGACGTCGCTCCACTGTCTCTCGGTATCGAAACCGCTGGTGGTGTCATGACTGCTCTTATCAAGCGTAACACCACCATCCCCACCAAGAAGTCTGAGACCTTCTCTACCTACTCCGACAACCAGCCTGGTGTGCTGATCCAGGTCTTCGAGGGTGAGCGTGCTCGTACCAAGGATAACAACTTGCTCGGCAAGTTCGAGCTTACTGGCATCCCCCCTGCCCCCCGTGGTGTTCCCCAGATTGAGGTCACCTTCGATCTTGATGCCAACGGTATCATGAACGTCTCCGCCATCGAGAAGGGCACTGGCAAGACCAACAAGATCACTATCACCAACGACAAGGGTCGTCTCTCTAAGGAGGAGATCGAGCGCATGCTCTCCGAGGCCGAGAAGTTCAAGGCTGAGGACGAGGCTGAAGCTGCTCGTATCCAGGCCAAGAACGGCCTTGAGTCCTACGCCTACTCCCTTAAGAACACCATCAACGAGGGTAAGCTCACCATCTCTGACTCCGACAAGGAGAAGGTCACCACCAAGGTCGACGAGGTTATCAGCTGGCTCGACAGCAACCAGACTGCCGAGAAGGACGAGTATGAGTCCCAGCAGAAGGAACTTGAGAGGTATGTAACATGAATTCCCCGCATAGATCCAATCGCGATTTGATGCTAACTGTTCTCTAGCGTTGCCAACCCCATTATCTCCGCTGCCTACGGTGGTGCTGCTCCTGGTGGTGCTCCTGGTGGCGCTGCCCCTGGTGGCTCCACTCGCACGGCTGATGAGGTCGAGGAGAAGCCTGAGGAGCTCGACTAAATGTCGTGAACGACGATATTTTCTTCTTTCCCTCTTTACCCCTTTCTCTTTGCGGATAGGCGACCGGCTTTAATGGATTTGCGGTTTAATACTCTATGCCTTTTTTTTTTTTTTCTAACGAATTTATGGGATTTTCTTTTTGTGCATAACTGCATAGATCCGAGTTTGTTTTCGATGCATGATGATTTGCAGAACTTGGCAGGGAAAAGTTCCTTACGAACAATCAAATTTTCATAATCTTCATCGGGGTCTTGTGCTGTAGTCTTAAGTGTAAACCGTATCAAAACCTTGTGCATGTCGAATATTTGATAAAACATATCAGAATCTCGATCGACATGAAGATAGATGATAGACTGCGTGCCTTAACCTGCTTATTGTCCTACACTGGGTCCATTCAATCTCATCCTCACTCAAAGCAAACCCATTCATGATAACAGCCACCACATCTATCATCATTCATAATCCCTCAAAGTCACCGGCCCACCACCTTCCCAACCTCTTCCCTCCCAATTGTAAAATCTCCCAGTATCCAATTTCGGTAGCCCGCTCAGGAAATTTCTCGCGCTGGTCCCGGCGGATCCGGAGAAGTGCAGCGGAGACACCAATCGTGAGGGCGAAAATGGGATCCGCGGCTCTGTTTACTCGTCCGAGTTAAGATTGTTAATAGCTGGCTGGTCTTCGCGGGAATTTGACAGAAGGTATATTCGGGTCGTGGATTATGTATATGACTCGGGATCATAAAGTCGTGACATACTTGGATATTAAGTAAACCGGCATTGTGACCGTACTTTTCTGCCGAGCCGGGTATAATGTATTAATTCGTTGGGTCGAGGAAGACAGTTCGGACTGTGAGAGGGTCAAAGTTCTTCATTCCATATCACGAAGTTAGGTTCGATGTTTCATCACGTGATACAGGTGCATGTAACAAGTACATACCTACGGCCTTATAAAAAAGTAGCTCCGGCTTAGTATTTCAACGATACTTGCGAGTTTACGATCCTAGAATCACATTGATTGTTGACATCTTGAGTTACCAGGTGTGACAATGCATTAAGGGGAGTTCATTCTTCTTGGCCCAAAACCTTCTCCATGACTCGATCGTACCAAATAGAGAATAGAATAAAAGTCTATCAAAATACAAATGGCCGGCCTAACAGTATGTTCTATCATGGTACCGGAAGCCGCACGAAGGGGATAAACAAAAATTAAAGCCTGGTATTATAGATCATTCTGCGCTTTCTCCTTCTTTTATACAACCTGGCCAAACGCGGGGATCAACGTCTGAGCCAGCCAGAAGCTGAAAACAAGCTTAGGCCCGGTCATTAGCAGCTTTGGTGTTAGGCCCTTGAAGAAACTGGTGACACCTTCATTCTTGACCATGTTCGACACGATGCGGAAGCCAGACTCTGGGTTCTCGAAGTTGCGGTTCTGGATACGGGTCTTGATCACATCCAAGGGAGCCGACACAATCAGAGAGGCACTGGCACCGCAAACTGATGCCACAAAGTTCTGGCCCCAAGAAGCCGAGTTGTAATCTTGCAAGTTGTAGATGTACTCCTTGGCGAAGGCGGAACCACCAAAAAGCTGTGTTGCAGGTTAGAATTTAAGCGCATACAAAGTTGACCATTCATGAGCATACCGCAAAAGATCCAGGTGCATTACGAGCTGCAGTCCAGCCGGCGCCGCGGTAAAGTCCCATTCCTTCATCGGAAATGATTTTGAAAAGACCGCGACCACGGAAGGCCTCGGGATTTGTCTGGCGCTTGATCTTCAAGACGTCCAAAGGAAGAAGCACGATTTCACCAATTCCAATCAAACTGGTTCAGATGTAAGCAACGGCTACTTCGATTAGAGCTTCCCGAATGGGGACAACAAACCTTCCAGCAGTGGCGTGCATAATAGCCTTGCCAGTTCCCTTCCCGAAAGCATTATCGAACTCAGCACCGTGATGCTTGGCCAGGTAATCTCTCGCGAATGGCTGACCACCGTATTTGTAGATTCGTTGGAGAACCTCGAGATATTTGTCAGCCAATGGTGATAGGTGTCTGCACCTTGATGTATTCCACACACACCTTGTAGCCAGCAGCGTAACCAAGACCTGGGAAAAGTGAGGTGAATTTGCGGCCAACGGTAGCATTGGCATATTCTTTGAAAACGACTTGGTTAAAGCCTTCGACAGATGTGATCTAATTCAAATACAGTCAGTCATATATGCAGCAATAAATGGGATTGGTGGAAGCGATGCTTACCCGGGTCTGATTGCTCATCAATCGCTTCGCAGTAGTATCAACCTTTGGATTGCATTAGCACACGCAGATAATTTCTAAAAGCCACTGGGAAGCACTGCAAGGGAGAGATCGTACCGGATGGAAAACCATCAGCTCCGCAATCCCAGCGGTTCCTAATGGGCGGTCTCAGCAACTAATCACAGTTCACAGGTTTAAGTGCGCAAGCATACCCGAACCCAAGAGTCGAGCAATCGCTGATTCCTTCTTAACATCCTTAGTGGCAGAGCCAGCACCGGCCTGAGCAATGGCGGGAGACATCTTTATCCTGACAATCTTTTGCGTCGAATGGGCGACAGAAGTAGTTTACGAGGTTTGAATTTTTCTTCTTTTTGTTTCTAAAAAGAAGTCGTAACACAAGGATCAAAATAAAGATACACAACAGAAATAAATCTGAGATACCACAGCTGATGCAGGGCAAGCCAAGGGGAGAAGAAAAGGAAAGGGAAAAAAGCAAAGAACTCCAAGCGAGGACAAAACGAGATGAGAAGATGCAAAGGCCCGGCCAGTCATCAACTGTTTTGCGCCGACTCGGACTTTCCTTTGAGGCCTTCGGGCGGGTAAGCCCCGCTAGCCCCAAAGAAGGACTGGCTCATCGGCATTCATATCGGAGAGACAGATTATATAATCACCTGCCCAGCAATATAACTACAGTACTTTGTAACAGGTATGCCTGGGGGAATCCATGAATACACTGGACAGTTAGTAGTTGGGTACGGCAGACAGCATACTAAACTACTATCAGGCCTCAACCAGAATAATCTTAGTTGGATATCCATAGATAGAATAATGAAATAACATCGCCATACAATCTTCACTACAACAGGGCTAACCGGCCACCTACCGCAGCACTCGAAGGAAGAATACCACACCACACAACAGCAGAAACCTCACTGGTCCTGTCAAAGCATACCAATTGTGAAATGATCACGTAGGAAAATAATATCATTCAGACCATAATAGTGAGAAAATCTTTGCCAAGGGAGCTCATGAACAGAATACGGAACTCCTATGATAACGCCTGCACACACCCGGAATCACCGCAAGGCCTAACCAGCCCTTTCGCCTCATTCCAGACTGACTGGTCTTACGCCCGGCTTCAAATAAAAGAGAACGCATACTGGCGATGGGGACAGTTACATAGCTTGATAAAAAAAAAACAGCCAGCCAGGGCCTAGATATCACCGAATGTGTTTTCCCCGGAATACCTGAGAACATGTCAGTAAATGCCCTAGAAGGTGTGGTTGAAAGATAAAAACATACGTGATGTAAAGGAAACCATCTTCATCCTTGTGTTCTTCATAAATACTGCTCATGAGTGCAGCTGTTGGTGGTAGCACCTCGTCGACGAAGATGAAGATAGCCTTCTCGGGAGACAACTTGATGCGCTTGCGGATGACATAGACAAACTGTCCGACGGTGAGATCTGCGGGCACAAGGTACTTCTTCTTGTCGATGGTAGCGATGTCCGACTTCTCGACCTTTTCACAGATTACCTGCGGATGGGAGTCGAGTTAGCGTCTCAAACAAGCGGTGAGGAGGAGATACTCTTGCTCCTCTGTAAGAGAGCAGCCGAAGCAAAGAGCATTATATTCACAAAAGAATGACTTTAAATGAGAGCGTGCATACCGGAATACGATCTGCGTATTTCTGACGAATACGCTCGGCTTCTGCCTTGCGCTTCTCGAAGGGGTGCTCGTCCTTGAACTTGGAGCGCATATTGATAAATCGCAATAATCAAGTAATGGATACAACTAGGCTGGATTGATAGAGATACTGGAAAGGTTAATAAAATAGATGTAGATGGCGTGAGGTGCAGAGCGATGCAAAGTGATGGTCGGTCTAATCCTTGAGTAGCAGTGAGGATGGATGGATGATGACAAAAGGGAGAGCAAAGCCCCGCGTCATGGGTATTTCCACAGCTGATAAGGCCGCCAGGCAAGAGCGGATCACGGGGTGGCGGCGGTGAGCGGCCCCACACGTGAGTCATGGTCAGGTGCCCCATGTCATTTATTTACTAAAGATCAAGATACTGCTCAGAGGACCCTTGGAAATCCTGTCTTTACTGAAAAGCCAAGTCTCCTAGTTTATGGAAAGACGTCATACCTTCACGTATAGGGAATCATCTGGCTTTCGATCCGATGACACAGTACTATAGATAGCTCATGGTAGCTGTGGGTGTCAGCCTCCACTTGATCAGCGGCTAGACAAGGTACGCTACTTCTCCATACGGAGCGTTTGATAGGTGCTGGTCCTGGAATCTGCAGTCCGTATCACCGTCATGTTCAAGTTACAAGCATATAGACGGTTCTTCTCCTACCTTGGCTCATACTCTGACCCAGATTGCTTTGGATTCGACTAAACAATCATAACTTTGTGGACCTCAGTTTTAATGCTTTATCAATCTTGATGCAAACAATACAAACCGCTTATCTCAGCGACTATAAATAGGTTAACTAAGCAGAATATTCGACAAACAGTGCAAACAGTATCATCTCTCCGGATGGTCCCATACTCTGGTCCAGAGACTTTGGACCAGGCAGAGACTAACCTTAAGAACGAGCTACGCTTTATCCTTGAGAAAGGTGGAACCATAAGGGACGTGTGCGCCCGCTCATACTGTTCCGGTACCACCTGATCTTTTCACAAATCAGCCAATCTTCAATCCCACTATAACCATGGCGTTGTCCCGACCATCTATGTTTCTTCGGAGGCCACTCTGCTATCTCTCATCGCGGGCCAGTCGCACTCGCACTCCTCATAACTTCCAGGGTGCATTTCGCAGATACTCATCAAAACAGCAGCCTCGCAACCCGAAATCGTTTACCGTGTGGAGGCCTTACCTACGGCTGGCCATTGGTGTCCCATTTATCGGAGCTCTGATTTACTCCATGGTACGTATATGTTACAAGACCAAACAATATCTCATTTTTGTAAATTTAATCTAAATAAAAATACAGATGACAGGCGAAGTGACTGAACTCGACTCCCCGTCGATCGTGGAGCTCGATGCAGCGTTAAAGAAGCAGGCGACGATTAGCGAAAATTCTCCCATGCGTTTACGAATGGAAAAATTGATCAAGGAACATCAAAAGAAGATCGTGGATGAATTAAGCAGAATCGACGGCACACAGTTCAAGACTGACACCTGGACACGTCCCAATGGCGGTGGTGGCATTTCCTGTGTTCTTCAAGATGGAATTGTTTTCGAGAAGGCTGGTGTGAATGTGTCGATTGTCTATGGCGAGTTGCCTCGGGCCGCTATTGAGAAAATGCGTGCGGATCACAAGTCATTTGTCGGCTCAGACGTGGAATCTCTGGAGTTTTTCGCTGCCGGCCTTTCACTGGTCTTGCACCCCCACAATCCCATGGCGCCAACAGTCCATCTAAACTACCGCTACTTCGAAACGTCAGACCCTAAGGACCCAATCAATGGGGATAAGAACTGGTGGTTTGGCGGTGGTACGGACCTGACCCCCTGCTACCTGTTCCCCGAAGATGCCAAGCATTTCCACCAGACCATCAAAGACGCCTGCGATAGGCATGATGCAACTTATTACCCTAGGTTCAAGGCCTGGTGTGATAAGTATTTCTACCTTCCACATCGTCGGGAGTCTCGTGGTGTTGGTGGTATCTTCTTCGATGATCTTGATGCCAGTTTTTTAGAGTCGTCCGCTACCTCATCACAGAATCCTCAGGAGACTCTATTCTCGTTCGTCTCTGACGGGCTTGCTTCTTTCCTTCCATCCTATGTCCCTATCATTGAGCGCCGGAAAGATATGCCTTTCACGCCTGCTCAGAAAGAATGGCAACAGCTGCGGCGCGGGCGCTACGTGGAATTCAATCTTGTTTATGACCGCGGCACCAGCTTTGGCCTGCGCACTCCCAACGCTCGTATCGAAAGTATCTTGATGAGCCTCCCTCGTACTGCAAGCTGGGCCTACATGGACCCGGTGTCAGGAACCCGGACCGAGGCTTCTGCGGAGGAAGAGAACTTGGGTGAAGACAAGGAGCGTGAGAAAGAGATAATGGATGTTTTGAGACATCCTAGACAATGGGTGTAGACTACCTTGTGTAAATGCAAAAGCATGTTTTAATATATATTCAAACTTTTCTTGGTTTGTACAATATAACGCAAATGTGATTGAAAAACGGGTGGTGCATATCACATCTTAATGTTCTGAAAATATATATATATATATATTTTTCGAGCGTATATCCACAAAGAATTCAAAAGAAGATACACTCCATTTAGGATGACCAGTGAAGATGATCTTTATGAATCATCAAGTGCATGTTCTATCGTTATCAAAATCCCAGTAACAAAATGTATGAGGTAATATATGGTAACAAGGCAATCTAAGGTGACATATATAGGCAAAAAAGAAAAGAAGAACGGAAGAAGAAATATTCACAGAAACCAGTCTTTACTTAAGACGTACCAGTCACTCTACCGACCAGCTACTACACTCCTTTGCCTTGCTAACCAGCCTTTCTGAGCATCGGCCAGACTGGATCCGTGACGATACCTCGACACGGGAATATTATTGTTATGCAGTCGGCCTTGCATCTCATACCAGGCGGAGCTAATAAGGGCGAGCTCTCGCGTCTGAGCATCGATTATCTTTTGGAGTTCGATCTTTGTAGACCACGATGAGTTAGCAAAAGTCAAGAACAGAAGGGTGTGGGGGAAAGGAAGATGAAACGAAAACCAAAAACAAAACAAAGGGGGAGAAAAGAGAATGGCAATCCTCGGCATAACAACTCAACGAGAAAATGGAACAGATGACAATGCGTCTGCTTACCTCGCGTTCCTTTGGTATGTTTTCATCTGCATCCTCTTCGTAATGTTTTAATCGCTCCTGGAGGAACTTTATGTGCTCGTTTTGGTTGTGGATATACTGCAAATTAATAATCCAGGTCAGCCCACACTATATTATATCACTGTGACTGGCCGATCTCCCGTGCGTGGCCAGGGCAGTAGGGTTCGGTTTGCTTTCACTGACCTCGGCTCGTTGGGCCAGCCTCTCTAGGTTCCTCTCAATCAGCCCAACAACTTGTTTTGTGATCTCCACACCGGATTTCTGAGAAGCCTCAGAGGCATCGCCGCTATCTTGTGCTGCAATCTCTGCGAGCAGCTTCTTCATTTCCTCCATTGTTTCTTGGTCCTCCACGGAACTTTCGGCAATCTCGAGCTGCCTGTTGTCAAGCATTGCGCGCAGTTCATCCCGTTCGGCACAGGTTTCCCTGGCTAGGGCCAGGCTAGCGTCAAGCTCAGCTTGAAGTGTATGTATCTTTTGGTTTATTTCGTCCGATTCGTCGCGCAACTTGGTTAATTCCGCCGAATCATTCTCCCTGATCTCCTTAATCATATCGAGCTTCTCCTTGCTAGCAGGTAAGACTGTTGGATTGTAAGTATATCGCCAATCGTACTTTTCAGGTAGTCAATGTTAACACTTACCGGCTGCTTGCGCATCTACAAGCGCTCTGCTGGACTTATCGAAAGAGTCCTGTACTTCTGCAAGTTTCTTCAGTACAGACGTATACTGATCATACAACTTCCAATATTCGTCACTAGAAACTTTGTTAGCACTGATGGCTGAAGTTCGAGGTTTCTCGTCCTACCCCTGAGTAGAGTTATCTCGTGCCCGTTGCAGAGTTTCAACAAAAGCATCGGAAAATCTTTCAAGCTGGGAACTCATCTGTAACTCGTCATTAGTGCGCTTTCACTACCATACCGATTCGGGGGTACTCACAATTGTTGACGAGCCCTTCAATACATCGATCTCTTTTTTGAGTTCATCGTTCTCGGATTTCCTAAATTAGAGTTAGCTCATGCTCGGAGGGTAATACGAGGGTTCCTAACAATTGAGACTCTTTAACACCAATGTCTTCGAAATCCTTGTGTAGAGTGCCCTGCAGCTTTGGCGTCTCGCTGCCTGGTGTGAGAGCTGGGCTACTCGGAGAGCCTTCAAGTTCTCGAATTCGCTCTCGTAGCTCACTTATCAAGGCATCATCTCTCTCGCGTTGCTCTTCGGCGCTGCTGAGCCGCTCTGTCAGGGCGTGATTATTGAACTCTAGCTGCTTCTTTAAACTCTGCATTTCACTACATTCCTGCTCAATGCGTGGTAGAACCCGTCTATATTCCTCAAGCTCCACGTCACGTTCCGATGTCCACCTTTGCTGTGAATCTGCATCTTTCAATTGCTGCTGGAGATCTTGGATTTGATTTTTAAGCGTCTGATTTTCCTTCTCAAAGTCCTGGCTGGCTTGTAATTTCGAACGATACTTCTCCGCTGCATTAGCCTTGCGAGCGAGCTGGTCTCTTTCTGTTTTGAGCTCATCATAGTCATCCTGTAATCTCTGGAATCGTTCATTCTTAACACGCAAAGACTCTACCGTCATTCGCAAGCTGTCAACCTCGTCTTGGGCCGCAGTGAGCCTCGCTTCCTGGGATGCGATAATGTCTTCCTGTTGGCGGGACTTGGACTCCAGTGCTTTCGTGTTCAATCCGAGGTCGCCTTTCCCGGACTTCAAATTCCCCAGCCGGTCCTCTGTAGTTGCGAGGCGGCTCTGAAGAGTATCGTTGTTTTCCTGAAGGCGTGCCAGACGGTTGTGCAAGTCCTCCAATGCCTTTTCCAGTTCCTTTTTTTCATGAGTCAGGCGATCATTTTCAGCAATCACTTTCCCCACTCGTTCCTCGAATTGTAGCTCTAGATCAACAGGATGCTCTCGTTTGGATAATTCTTCCTTAATTTCGTCCACAGGATCAAGGGGCTCGTGCTGGCCATTCTCGGCTTCCTCAAATATATCCTTTAGACATTCTTGAGTTGGAGTGCTCAAAGTTTGGAGAGTCTCCACGTAGGAGGGCGCGTTTGGTGAACGGATAGCGGCAATCAGGATGAGCTTCAGGAGCTTATTAGTCTCCTTGATCGAGTTCTTTTCAGCGACCACCTCCAGGTTTGGGGCTGGATCCAACCCAGTGGGAATTCCATCGGGCTGCTGGCGAATGTAATTGACCAGCGTTTTCAGTATGTGCTTCAAGTTTTGTAGTTTGGACAACCAGTGCTCCGATGGATTGCGTTGCGGGAGCTCATCGAGGAAATACTGGGGGTCGATATCCTGTAGAATCTCCCAAAGTATACTTCCATCCGTCAATTCATCGGTCGTTCGAATCGTTTTGCCAAGGGCAAAGCTGTTGATCCATTCCAACAGGGCCTGTGTGACAGTGTGTTCGGAAGCCATGTTGGGTTAAGTCGTTGTGTCGGGGTGATTATTCAGGGGGGCAAGCGGCAGACGTTCAGTGGGAAGGGCGAAGGAACTGCACGTAGAATAGCATCCTTATGGGGCGAAGAGGGGCAAATCGGTGGAGGAGAAATACGATAAAGATCTTCGGAGTGGTCTTTCGCAACTTTCGGGGTTTTCTAGGTAAGTGGGAACCACGCTACGCGCATCAACAAATTAGTATTATTTAAGTAGTTCTAAACCGCGGAGGGTCGGAGCTGTAAATAGCAACTACCACTACAACTATCATCTTCCGCATCCTTGACCTACCACCATGAATTGTATGGAAAAGCACGTACATAGTCTTTGTTACTTTCTTTTCCCCTTCCTGTCCTTTTCTTCTCTTCTACTCCCCTGCCAATACGACTTTTATACTTCCGAATTCCCCTAGGCAAAGAAAGTCAAGTGAAACACTGGTCATGATAGAAATATAACTACCGTCCATTACACGCAAAACATAACAATTTCAGACCCCCACCAGGCATACTAAAACATAAAGACCAGCGCGACAACTCCGATGGATGTAAAACCAATCCAAGCCCATTATTCGTTAAGTCCGAGCCTATATATGCCCCTTTGGTTCCAATGCTAACGGAGTGTCCCGAGACCAGCACGGGCCGTTGGAATACAGGAGAAGGGCTTCTTTCTGGGCCTCAGCCCTTAGATCACGACTGGATAGAAACCGTCAGGTCCTTCTCGATGCTCGGATTATATTTCGCGGACTGGGCTGAAATTTGCTGCACCGCCGATTCGGGAGCGTCGGCAGAGAAACCACTGGAAGATTGTCATTAGAAGTCGCAGTTGGGTGAGAGAGGGGGGGAGAAAGAGCAGTGAGAGGGAGAATTACTTGATGAACTCTAGAAAGGAGGAAGCTGGTTAGCATTGCAAAGTAAAAGAAACATTCATAGATACTTACGGAATTCATGTGTGATTTTTCCACCCTGGGAATAAAGAGATCAGCATGGCAAGTTGATACAGAATTCATGAAAGGCTCTGAACATACGGCCTTGATGACAGAGTTCTTTGCATCCTCTAGGACAGATAGGGGGGTATCTTTAGGATAAGTGACCACAATCGAATTGGCCAAAGCCAAGGGCAAGCATCCAAGAATGAAAGTATGGAGGAACTTCATCTTGACGTGGTAGAGCCCTGGAAGAGACTATCCTAAGCTACAGCAGGAAAGGGAAAACAGTGGGCTTGATGGAGTAGCAGGAGAATAGAATAGTAAGGGTGGTTCGCAGTTTGTTGCCTGACTATTATCTAACAACAGGTGATCCTTCTTGATGCTACGCAGCCCTAAAGCGGCAACTGCGTCATTATGGCTGACTCAGAGATCACATGACTGGGCGATTAGTTACTCTGTACTGGCCACAATGATGGATACCATGTTAATTACACGCTAAACGGAGTTAGCGCTTTCCCAGTCTTCGAAACAATAATCTTCATTATTTGGTTGATGTCTGAGTATCATCACTCCATCGTTGCTCGCGCCTTTCACCAGTTCTTCTCCTGCTCCCGTTCCTCCACCAGCACCACGACCTTCTCCTCCCTACCTTCTTTTCCTAACTATTTCCCTCCCCTTAAACTTCTAGCTTCTTTCATCACGCCCCTCTTTTTTTCTTCTCTTGTGGTGGGCCTCCTCCCCGGGACTCTCTTTTTCTTTCCCTTCAGCTCTTCCAACCTCATTTGCGACTGCTTCATTTGACACTATCTTTCTGAAGTATTTTATTATCTGAAAGCCTCTCCCTACCCCACCTTAGCAATCCAGATTATCCCGCCGCAGCATCTTCGTACCGCTCAGGGTCCTTTGCTGGTCGTTGCTAACTAGACGGGTCAAACGGCGCGGAGTAGCGTATGAGGTAGACATACAGACTAGGATTCGGAAGACTGTCGAGGGTTCTTTTCTTTTTCTGGTTTTGGGCGGAGGTCTTGCATCCTCGTGTTGTTGTCTCAAATCTGACGAAGATAGCTAGCAAGCATTCTACAAGTTCCGACATCTCTTTCCATCTCTTGCTCTTTCAGGAGACTACTGTTCTCGGAAACCAAAGGAGGGAAGAATAAGAAACATATACGATAAATCTGAGGGGGGGAAAAAACATTGAAGTGTGAGAGATAAGCTTAAAAGGGCAAAAGCAAATACCCAGATTTTGGCAAAACAAGAAGAGGGAGCAGAAAGAAAAAAACCCCGATAATAGCCTTGAACTTACTGGCACCTCAATTACACCCTCATCTCATCCCCTATACTTCCCCTCATTATCATCATTATCATCCACCTGTATATTTGCCATCATGTCTGGATTGGCCTCCGACGAAGTCGCCGAGGATTACAAGAACTCCTTGGAAGATCTAACAACAAATGACAGATTCCAGATCAGCAACTTGACCGTTATAGCCAAAGAGAACACCGAGCATGCCATGGCCATCTCCCGAGTGTTGGAGAACCACATTCGAGCAGTAGGTGATCTACTCTTTCCCAGCTCATTATGTTTTGTTGGTGTCGTATTTCGCAAGGCGCACTGCCGACAGTAGTCTTTTGGACGAACTTCTAATCTTTGTTCTGTAGACGCCGCCGGCTCAGAAGTTACCTGCCTTGTATGTAGTCGACTCGATTGTCAAGAATGTAGGGACACCCTACACGCTCTTTCTGGGTCGCAATATGTATCAGACATTCATGAATGCCTATACCTTGGTCGACTCGCAAACTCGCCGGAAACTAGACGAGATGCTCAAAACATGGAAGGAGCCAGTCCCTGGCTCTCTAGACTCGAGGCCGGTCTTTCCTCCTGAAATTACTCGCAGCATCGAAAGTGCCCTGATTAAGGCGAGAACAGCCGCCCTTCAACAGCAGCAGGCGAGGAGCCAGCAGGACGTTCTTACTCGTGGCCGGGTTGGAACGCCCCCAGGCTGGGGAAACAGCCCTACACCGCCGCAGAATCTTGCTCGTTATCCGCCATCCGCTAATTCAACGCCACCCATGCCATACAACAGAAATGGACCCGGTCATGGGTTTCCATCAGTAAGCTGTCACCAGTTCCAACATTGCCATGTAAGAATACCGGAGTATCTGACGCATCTGACAGGCGGAGCCGCGCTCGACCCCAACGCCTCAATCCCAGCAACCGCATCAGCAGCAGCAAGATGTAGACCTCTCCGCCTTGAATCGGGATATAGAGACCTTGATCACGGTTGCTCGGAGCGATTTTGCGAACAGTCCTCTTGACGTTTCTGTACAACAACGGTTAAAGGCTCTTCTAGACCTCCAGGGTATCTTGCAGCGCCAGCAACTTACCCAGGAGCAATTGAAGCTTGTGCGTGATCAGGTTTCGGCGCTTGCGCCCAAGCCCACTATCCCAGTCGCTCCAGCTCTCCCCCCTGCTATTCCAACTGTACCAACCCCATCTATGGCAATCCCTCCTGCGCAGGCCATTTCTCAACCTCTTCAGCAGCTTCTAAACCCAGGAACCCTTGCCGAGCTTCTCAAAACCACTGCTGCGCGTCAGCAGCCTACGCCACCCCCTCAGGCTCAGAATATTTTACCACAAGCACCGAGCAGTGTGACACCGCAGCCAACGGTTACCTCAGCCCCAGAGAACCCACTTCTCGCAGCTCTTCGAGCACGAGGCCTTTTACCTCCTGCTTCTGCGCCCCCAACCGCGTCCGCTACTCCACCCTCAAATCCCAATTCAACCTTTCCATTCCTTATGTCAGGCCAGGTGCGATATACGCCTCCTGTGCCCACTCCCCAGGCAATTAATACGTCAGATATACAAATGAATGTTCAGATTAGTACGGCCTCTATCAAAATGTAGGTTGTTCCACATATATCTGTTGGACCGACACCACTAACCTTGAACGACAGACCACGGAGCGCATTGATAGCTACTTTATATGAATCAAAGCCAAATCGTTGTGGAACTTGTGGGCGTCGATTCCCTGCGACAGAGGATGGGAAAGAGAAGAAGGCGCGTCATCTTGATTGGCACTTCCGGACAAATCAGCGGATGGCAGAGGCTGCTAAGCGAGCCCAGAATCGAAGCTGGTATGTTGACGAACGGGTAAGTATATCTTCTTCATATGCCCCACGATGCGAGTCGTTGACCATGGAGCAGGATTGGATCAAATCCCGGGAGGTGGGCGATGATGAAGGCATCGTAGACCTGGAACCCTCTGGTGATGGTGCAACTGGAAGTGATGGCGGTTCCGCTAAGAAAGGGCCACCCAAGCAATGGATACGTGCTCCGAATGATGCCACATTACGGAACACTCCCTGTCCTATTTGCCAGGAGAAATTTGAGTCGACATGGTCTGAGGATGTCCAAGACTGGATATGGCAAGATGCGGTCAAGGTTGGGAGTCGCGTGTACCATGCCAGCTGTTATGCAGAGGTGACCAAGGACGGGTCTGCACCAGCACGCCGAGGGTCTCCCTCGGGGCGTACTGGGACTCCCGACTCCGTATTGGGCAAACGTAAGGCCGAGGTGAGTTCGCCGGATACGAAAGAGGGATCGAGGATCGCTGAATTCAGATACTAATGTCATAAAATTCAGGGAACCGACTCTCCAGGCCAGAAAGTCCGGGTCAAGATGGAGTCAATGTGAGGTAGAGGTCTTGTTTATTTTCTTACTTCTGTCGAGTATGAGATGGAGTGCATCATATAGCCGGCGGCTTTTTTTTCGTTGTCTTTTTTTTTTTGTTCCTCTTTGCATAGGGATCGAGTCCCTACGGCGTTTGTGTGTATATGTACTCCAGGCATTGGTGCCTTGTATATATAGTAGCCAGTATTAAAAAAAAGAGTCTTTCCCCCCTAGTACGTACTTATCTAATACGTTTTTCTTTTTTCTAGTTTGAAGTGACAAATGGGTATTGTATTTGTTTTTTCAACCGGTATTGAGGGGTTACGGGCAAGTGACGTCGGAAAGCATGGGATGAGAAAACAGGAGCCCCACTTTGTTTCTATGTTTCTACGGAGTTAGACTCCACTTTTATTTACTTATCCGTAGACCCTTTCGCGAGATACGACAGTGGCATTATGCATCCCAACCTATATAAATAATAACCCCCACTTGATTCTCCCCTCAATTCAATTCAAGTCAATTCTTCATCTTCTCCTTCTTCAACCATTTGGCTCCTTCTTTCTCACTCTTACCAAGTCTAGAATCGTCTCATCCACTTACCATCATTATGGCTCCACATCACGTCCGGTGGGGTATCATGGGTAAGAGATGCCTTGCCGCTGCAACAATCAGCATTAACTGCTAATAATATCCTTTTCAACCCCTCCATAGCCACCGGCTGGATTGCGAGTGGTACGTTCTTACACTTCCATCTTCTTAGCCTAGAAAAGTACAGAAACAGCCCCAGCTAAAGATCACGAACAGTCTTCGTAAAGGACCTCTTGAAAGATCCTAATGTGCGGGGGGCATCGGATGTTTCCCACACAGTCGTTGCAGTTGCATCGTCATCTTCCAGGTCCCGTGCAGAGGAGTTCATCGCTGAAACGGGCATTCCTGCACCCTGTGCTACATATGATTCTTACAAGGATCTGGTGGCCGACCCTAACATAGACGTGATATACATCGCAACGCCTCACTCGCACCACTTCCAGAATGTGATGCTAGCATTCGAGGCAGGCAAAAATGTTCTGTGCGAGAAGGCTTTCACCGTCAATGCGGCCCAAGCAAAGATTCTTTGTGAGACGGCCAAGCAGAAGAATCTCTTTTTAATGGAAGCCGTTTGGACTCGGTACTTCCCGCTTAGCGTGCAGATTCGTGAATTAATCACAAACGGAGTCATCGGCGAGGTACTACGTGTGCTGGCCGATAATAGCTTTGCCGATGACGTTGAGGAGAAATGGGGTACCAAGCATCGAATGGTTAATAAGGATCTGGCCGGGGGTGCGTTACTTGATTGTAAGTCGCTCTGCGTTCTATACCCATTGCCTTGGGGAGGGGAAGGTGGGGGGAGTGCGGAGTTTTTTTTCTTTTCCATGGCGTAACAGACGTTGCTACCATTGCCATTCTCAAACATACCATCAGACTAATTCGAACTTGCAGTGGGTATCTACTCCCTGACCTGGGTCTTCCAGACTCTGTATCACACTCTTCCCCGCGAGTCGCGCAAGCCCCCCTCACGGATCTCCTCACACATGTCCCTTTACCACCTCACGGGTGCTGATGAAGCAACCTCCATCCTCCTCACATTCCCTACCAGCACACCATCCAATCTCCCTCACCCGGGCGAATCCCAGGCACTAGCCATGACACACCTCCGAGTCTCGACCAATGCCGACGACAGCCACGTCCAGCCCTCGATCCGCATTCAGGGCACCAAGGGTGAGATCCAGGTGTATGGCCCTGCATTCAGACCCGAACGGTACCGAGTTGTTCCAAAGGGCGAGGGTGAGACCAAGGAGGTGGAATGTCCGTTCCCTGGTGATGGAAAGGGCATGTACTGGGAAGCAGACGAGGTCGCACGGTGCTTGCGGGATGGTAAGCTTGAAAGTGATGGTCTGCCCTGGGAGGAGAGCATCGCTATTATGGAGGTCATGGATGAGGTCAGGCGTCAGGGTGGGTTGACTTATCCTGAAAACATTGAATCTACAGTCTACCCTACGCCGCTGTAAGAGGTTGATTGTACAAGGTGATTGAAGATAGATAGTGGCATGACCCGGGTAGATATACAAATATGCATATATTTCTAGAAACAATGTCGTAGATGCAACGATAAGAAGATGAAACCGTCTAACGCAAGTCGTATTTTTAATCCCGAGATTAGTTACTATACATAAAATCAAATCCCCGCCTAAAGCCGCCCAGGTACGGATATCCGAATGACAAAATGCCCATGTATCAAAAAGGAACTTCCGCTGCAGGCCAACTAGGGCGGCCGTTAAGGATTTATATCATATCACCTTGTGTCACCCCTTCCGGCGGAGACGCAGGAGCCGCAACAATGCATACCTGGCTTACCGAACGGTGAAGGCGAAAGAATAATTACATTTATTTCTGGTGGAAGACACCAAGCAAACTCTTCCACACTTGGCCAGGCTCCTGGCTAGCATCAATTCCCCGCCAGATACCAGTCTTCTTATAGTAGTCAACGACTGGAGCGGTCTGGGCGTGGTAAGTTCCGAGGCGCTTCTTAAGGGTCTCAGCATTGTCATCGGAGCGCTGGATGAGAGGTTCGCCGGTGATATCATCCTTCATCTCATCCTTCGGAGGGTTGAAAATCTTGTGGTAGGAGCGTCCAGAAGCCGGGTGGATCAAACGTCCAGTGATTCTTGCGACCAACAGGGCATCGTCGATCTGCAGCTCAACGGCATGCTGGAGCTTCTGTTGACGAACAGCAAGCATGTCGTCCAGACGCTCGGCTTGAGCAACGGTACGAGGGAACCCATCCAGGATGAAACTGGGTAGCCAAATAGTCAGAATTCTTCCATTCCAAAGATCCAAATAGTCAATATACGAACCCATTCTTGCATTCGGCGTTGCTGTCAAGCTCACTCTTGATCATGTTGACCATGATCTCATCGCTTACCAGACCACCCTGATCCATGATCTTCTTGGCCTCTTTGCCCAATTCAGTCTTCTTAGCGACCTGAGACCGCAGCATATCTCCGGTGGCCTGCTCCGATTGAACGGCAAAGATAAGTCGTCGCTCCTTTCAACATATACCAACAACTGATTCGCCTGTCAATCACTTACCAGATGGCATACGCAGTACTTTTCCTTAAGTGCAGGTGCTTGTGTACCTTTGCCTAATTCGAGAGCTGGTCAGATTTCCGAATCGTCTGAAGCCGAGAATATCGTGATGGAGATTAAGAGGGACTGAAAAGGGAAGTAAAAAGAATAGAAAGGAAACCAAACTACCACCTACCTGCACCAGGAGGTCCCATCAATACCAAGCGCATCTGTTCTGCAACGGACTTCTTAGGTTCATTGCTAAGACGGCCTTCCAAGTCCTCAACCCGAGCCTCGAGCTTTCCGATAATATTCTTAAGACCGGCGACGGTCTCTTCCGTGATAGGAGCCATTGGGATAAATTGAAGCGGAAAGTGAGAGAGATAATGTTACAGAAGTGCTCTCAAAAGAGGCTTAGGGCGGAATCCGGGGGGGGGGGGGGGGGGAAAGAAAGGTAGGGATTATAGATCCTAGAATGGGGCGCAACGACGGGTAAATGGAAAGGTCGGACGGAGACTGTATGTTGGGGGATTGAAAAGAGGTCAACCGGAGCGGAGTATTGCACCCGCGTCTCCGAGGTTCGTTGGCCCATGATGATCCACCCTCAAGTGCCGCCCTCACGGCCTCTTGGAGAGGAAACATTCCATTTCCAGGGAGTAGGTAGGGTGAATCGCTTCAGTTTGTTGGAGTATATCTGAGCCACATCTAAGCTTCAAATGCAAGCAATGGATCATTTCAAGTTTTGATCCCTTTCCATTAAACAATAGCGGTTGGTGTGAAGACACGTGTTCGTAGGCAGCCTCAGGCATCAAGGCAGATGTTATGTGGCTGATGAGATGGCTCACCCGCCTCGTTGTGGCTCAAGCAGAAGCACCGGAGCTCCAGTGACACTCCAACAGCACCTGCACCTCCGTCATCATATCTACCTTCATCATCTCTATTCTCCCTCTCCTCCTAGGGTCTTGTCAATCCAGCCTTTAGTTTCTCCACGTTTTCACTTTATACATCGGACTTTGTCTCAAATTACTTCCTTAATACCCGGTTTACGTGCCGTCTGTTTCCGCCATGCCTGCCACCACGGCGGACACACTCTCCCTCGTCACGCGCACCGTCACGGTTGCTCCGTTAGTGCTTCTCTCTGTCGCAGATCATTATGGACGCTCGGCCAAGGGAACCCGGAAGCGTGTGGTAGGTGTATTGCTAGGAGATAATTCCGGCCAGAATGTCCGTGTATCAAACAGCTTTGCGGGTGCGTTTCGCTTTTGGCCATTGGTTCTTTGCTCCTGTTTAACTCACCATAACATGTTCTTACTGACATCTCCATCTTCAGTCCCCTTCGAGGAGGATGAAAAGGACCCTTCAGTGTGGTTCTTAGACCATAATTTCGTTGAGTCGATGAGAGACATGTTCAAGAAGATCAACGCTCGCGAGAAGCTCATCGGATGGTACCACTCGGGCCCGAAACTGCGGGCTTCTGACCTCGAAATTAATGAACTTTTCAAACGATACACACCTAACCCCTTGTTGGTGATCGTGGATGTCCAACCAAAGGAAGTTGGTGTACCGACGGATGCTTACTTCGCTGTGGATGAGATCAAAGATGTGAGTGGCTTTGGGCACTATATCGAAAATGACTTGTCACTTGAGAAACATTTACTCATTAGAATGATTTCTTTCTTAGGATGGTACCACAACCTCCAAGACCTTCGTACATACTCCTTCCATAATCGAAGCAGAAGAAGCTGAGGAGATCGGCGTTGAACACCTTCTCCGAGACATCAGGGACGTTGCTGTCGGTACTCTCTCCACCCGCATAACGTCGCAGCTGCAGTCCTTGCAAGGCCTGCATCTACGCCTACGGGACATTGGGCAGTATCTCCAGAAAGTTCTCGACCACGAGCTACCGGTCAACCATGCCATTTTGGGCAATCTCCAGGATGTCTTCAACCTCCTCCCCAACCTGTCAACCCCAGCAGCGACACCACGCCTTAGTGGATCGGAGCAACAGTCGGAGAATAGCGAACTTGCGCGAGCCATGAGCATAAAGACTAACGATCAATTAATGGCTATCTACTTGAGCAGCTTGATCCGCGCCATCACCGCCTTCCACGATTTGATTGAGAACAAGATACAGAACAGACAGCAGCAAGAAGAAAATGAGTTGAAGAGGGAACAGGAGGCCAACGCCGCCAAGAGTGAAAAGGAGGCTAAGAAAGCGAACGGTGCGGCGAACGGTGAGCAGAAGGAGGAACAGGATGGTTCCAAGGAGAAATCCAAGAAAAAGGGCCAATGAAATGACTAGACGGGCTATCAAGTCAACGTGATACGATTTTAAACAATTCAGCCTCACATCGAAATGTATAGTACAGTAATGCTGTTCTAATCATACCGTCTAGATTAATGCCGGTGATAGGGCGAAGAAATTACATAGATGTATCGAATTGACTTTAACGGCTGACTCGGGCCTTCTGTTTGGAGCACATTTATTGGAAGTTGGCTTTCGTTATGAAAGGTGCTCTCAGACCAAGAAACAATTGGCTGGTGCATGTATATGATGCTTGATCAAGTATGCTTCCCCTTTTTGGCCATCACTGGTCATTGTCCTGCGATGATATATGTAGCCGGCCGAGTCGCAGGCCCGATCTAGATCATTTCTACGGGAGATCCCCTTAATAATTTTGTCAAATGCTCTGAAATGGCTCCCATGTTCATTCGCTAGAAGTTCATATGTAGAGCGGCCGGTTGGATATCCTGTGGTAGAGTGATCGCATAGCGGATCATCCACCCCAACCAGCACACCAGCCCGCCAGCTCTTCTGCACTGACAACGGTTCGACCGCTATCATTACCAGTGGCTCCAAGAAGTCCGGGACAGCGCACCAGCAACACACAAGCAAGGAGATGCTTGCATACCGGGAATGACAACTTCGCCGGTGGTCGAGTCAAACCCCCGCCGAATGGGTAGTGAACATTGTCGGACGTATGAGAGGATTCAGGGATACCGCTAGATGGGTTATCCACCGCCAAGTCTGAGTCTAGGTCGCGGAATGCAGCAAGCGTAAAAGTCGGACAGGTGCAATTCCACGCTTGTAGTCGGACTTCGTAGCCCTTTTGGTCTGCACGTGGCTGAAGTGACATCGACGGAGATACCATCGATGAGGGCCGAGGACCTATAGACGCTGAAATAACGAAGAACATATCCTCTGGTGGCGGTTGCCTGCCATTCAAGGTTGGCTTGTGGGGACATGATGGCTCGGTAACCTGGGAGCTTCTAATGATGTGGGAATCCTCTCTAACAAAGCGTCTGACTAGGCCTCGGTCCAGGATATCCAGAGCAAGTAGGATTTCATTTGGGAAAAGACAGTGGAGCGTCAGCATTAGGGGCTTCAACTTTAACACGTTGGCTACTGAGAAACCGGAGGACGGAAGCTGGCTTTGAGTATTGTCCTCGTTCTCTAAGTCTGTGGCACAATTCGAAAGCTGCGAGATCAATTGCTCAATGAACTGTATAGTTGGTGGTAGGGTATCATTCGTGTTTAAGGCCTGCATTCTGGTCTGGATTAGAGGTTGTAATCTAATATCTAAGGTTGTGGTTGTCTCGGGAGCAGGCCTGAGTTACTTGATTGGACATACAACTCTGTCCGACAGGATATATATAATGCTGACTGATAAACAAAAGATTGAACCAGAAATATATACGAAGGAAAGCACCCCCAAAACCACCGACAGAGAAAAGAAAAGTAAAGATTTCTTTTTTTTTCTTTTCTTTTTTTTTT